>VDFB02222004.1:0-17687 GCA_007258455.2 Sequoia sempervirens | reverse complement strand
ATTATTGACAATCCTAAGCATCAAGGTCTCAGTTATTCGATAATTAAGGGATCTAAAAATATTAGTGATACCTCTATAATACTAGGGGCAATTTTATCTAGTGCAAACATCAACATAAGGAGCACAAAGAATCCTTATGATGAAACCAATGCCAATACTACAACCAGCCACATCATGAATCTTCGTCCACCCATCACCCCATCCATCAATTGGGACCAACATCAAAAGAAATATTTGAATCAAAGCACAAATAATGTTATCAAAGAAAAATAAGTTGAGCAGCATAATGGACAAATCAAATACACATGGATACCAAAGAATACAAAGAAAGATTATCCCTATCAAACTCCATTAGTCAAATAAACTATGGGGAAAAATAAAAAAGGGAAAAGTATCCATCAAAGATGTCCACAAAGGAAAAAGCAGGCTTCTCAAGCAATGTACAAATTATATCAAGTAGCTGGTCCTAATTCCATACACACTTCCGTATCCACCCATTATTGCTCATATTTCCAAGTTTGGAGAGTCAAAGGTTCCAAACTATCAACCAATCCATCTCCTATTCCTAAACACACAACACCATCCATGCCTCCACTTATGATATCCAATTCTCACATTGACCATACATATTGGTAGCAACCCTTCATCATAAGAATTCAGAAGGCATCCTATTGCGATGTATGCTAATAAAGATAGAGTTAGCTTCAATATCAACAGCAAATCAGAATCTCAAAAGTTGTATTCAAGTGAACGTATCTTGGAAAATCAGCTTCTTCAGGTAGGATATTGATGGCACATTATGGCAGAAGCATCTACATCAACACCACTAGGTGATTAAGCATGAGCTTAAAAATCTTTCGTAATCATGAAAAGGTAAAGAAAAAAATCATCCTCCAGTGAAAACCACTATGGTGGCGCTTTGGACAAGCACCGTGATGAAAACCTTGCAAAAAGGTGTCATGTGTAGAATCAACAATCTATGCAAACTAGTTCAGGTGGAAGCATCTCATCCCATCCATAATAAATCCAGCGTTCCATCCATCTTATCCATAATAAAACCATTCATTCATAAACCATTGATCCAATCCATTTTCATCCATCTACATCCATCTCTTCCAAATTATCTTGATCTTGATGAAAGTTTGGTGTACACTTTTACACTTTCTTATGGTAAACATCTTGACATGGGTCATTTTTATTGATCTTATCCTACCCAACATTATTTAAACTATGAAGCATTATCCAAATGAGCATCCTCTATTTGAACACCTTATCTTTTAACAAGATAATCCTTGGCATCCTTTGCATGCTTACCATATCCATCCATCCATACATCTATCCAATCATCCACCCATGGCATTCCATACATTGTTAGACATTGGGGGCAGATATGTACATCTTGCTTCGAGAATAAATCTTGATCTATATCTTCCAACTTATGTGGTGATCCGAACATTGGAAAACATAAAATAAAATTGGTCAAAACATTTGTGAGCCAAAATCCAAATCACTAACCCATGTCATATTTTTACAAGAATACATTTCTTATCAAGCTTCATCTTTCATCAAACATCGATCCAAACAATCAATATCAGTTGCATCTAATTTATACTTCAACGTCACATCAAGTCATCCAAACAAATTTTGTTCCAAACCGAGCTTCAAAATCTTGATCAATCAAATCCAATCAATCCATCATCATCTCGGGACATCCTTCCCAATCCTTGTGCTGCTTAACACTATCCTTGCATTGTTTTGTATCCTCAACAATGTTATCATCAATTCATCATCATCTCTCGATATCCTTCCCTAATCCTTTGTGTTGCTTAACACTATCCTTGCATTGTTGTGTATCCAACAATTTTATCACCATCAATCCATCAACTTAATCAACCAACCTTAGCTTGGTTTTCAACAAAAATCCCAAAAAGATAATCGATATCATCGACATATCCATATCCAAATTGTCAAAATCATGTGAAAATCCAAAAACATCCAAAACACATATCAAAATCCTCAAATAGGTCAAAAAGTTAGAAAACGTAAAATATCAAGTTATCCCAATCCATGATGTTCTCGAGCTTAAATGTAGGCAAGGCCATTGATGGCCCTTTGAGACACAAAAATCCAAAAAAAAATCATAAAATCTCAAAATACAAAACATTGGAAATTTTGAAAATCAAACATTTGCAAAACATCTTGAAAATCCAAAATAGCCCCAAAACATTTCAAAAATACCAAAAACATTCAAAAACCCAAAAAATCCATCCAACCCAATTCACAATCACCCACAATAAACACCTACTCATAATAAATCATCACCACCCCCAACCTTTGGTGAAACAATCAAAAACAAGTCTAACAATTTAAAAGTGAAAACTCAAATGTCAAAGGTCTCAAGTCTAGGTCAGTAAGTAAACAAGTTGGTCACATATTTGTATCAATAGCCCATCATCCAATCAATCCCAAAATCATCTGATAACATCATGTCCTAGGATGCATCCTTCCTACAATGGACATCAACATTAGGCATCATCGTAGTTTAGTCTTGCTAGAGGTATGAAGAACATTAGCTTGTTTGTTTACTTGATCTTTTTTGTTGATTTATCCTATTGCACTCATTCCAATGACCTCAATGATGTTTAAACAAAATGATTTGGAGAGAAAGGAATGGGGCAACGATCATTATCTTTTTTCTATTGTGCTTGTTGGATGTTCTTGTAATATAACCTTGGCGAATACTTGCTTTATTAGGTATGGATGGAAGGTGTTTTGGACAGCTTGTTGACTATTACATTGTTAGGTTTTTCCTTTCCATGTTTTGGTCTGAGATGTTTGAAATATCTAAAGTACATCATAGTAAGTTTTTGTATGTTAGGTGTGAACAAGGATACTCCTATCTGATTGTTGATTCAAAGTCCATCTCACTAGGTACAACGCCATCCTAGTTCTTTATACCTTGATGCATCATGCCTATGCGTGTTATCAAACATAAGGTAAGTAAGCTCTTTTAAAATCCCAATTTCTAATAAGCAATACATCATCATCAATCTCGCATCATCATCTCTAATAAAGTATCGACAGATCATAGACTTGTTGGATCCTCTTTTCATCATCTCATTTCTTCTTTCTTCTTTTCACGCTAACATAATATCATGTCCATCATGCATCCACAAACCATTAGCATACATACATCTCATAATCATGGCATCTCACATGCATTGCATCATCATTTAAGATGCTTAGGATAATATAGATTTTTTATTCTCAACATCTTAGTTTATCTCATTTGCATTATCATCATAACCATCCATACATCCATCTTGAACCTATTTGTCATGATATCAACCCTCAAATTGAACTTTTTGCTCGATCTCTCAAGGGGCAATGCACCAAGATACTTCTTTTCATAGGCATCCGAAAAAATCATAATTTTTTTAAATTTTGATATCGACAAGATTATTCTTTGAACCAACATAGCAGGTACATTGCTTCAAAGAGAGGAAAAATGTAGACACGTAAATTATCTTGATTGATATCATACACTCGACTCTGATTCACTAACACCGATTCTTCCTTAATCATTCCTTTACTAACCAATTAATTAGATAATCTTTATTTAATTAATTCATCAAAATTCCTCTTTCATTAAATAAATCAACTTTATTTAATTAAATTCTAATGTTTCCTCTTTGATTAAATAAATCATTTTTTATTTAATCAAATCCTAATGTCTTCTTTGTGATTAAATAAATTAACTTTATTTAATCCTAATGTTCTTCATTTAATTGAATAAATCATTTTATTTAATTAAATTTATCTCCCAACTATCCTCTCATTTGATTTAAATAAATCTAAATATCTAAATCAAATGTCAAATCAAACTAACTTCATCTAAGTTAATTAATCCTAACTAACTCCTAACACTAATCCTCCATTCCTCTAGCTTCTGCAAGCTGCACATGTAAATCAATTTATTTGATTTCTAAATTCCTCCTACTAATTCAAATATGGCATATTCTTGGAATATTCCACCTATTTGAAATCTCCCTCCCAAAGGACTCTTTTCCTCCAACTTGGCATTAAAGGCTCTTACATGTGCTCTCCTTGAGCCAACTTGGCATTAATTCCTCTTACATCTCTCCCTACACAAGTCACCTCTCCAAATTCAAATTTCACCTATATGCATTAAACATGCACATTGTTCAAAATGTGCTCCACTCTCCTTCATTATCATGTTGACAAGTGGCACAATGTCATTGGTCCCTTTTTCAATCCCACATTCATCCTATTCTTCAATCCTCCATCCTTCTTCATTATAAATAGAGGCCTTCTCTATTGATTTAGGGGAGAGAGGTTTATGCAAGTTTATGATCTAGAATTTCATCCAAGTTAGCATAGAATTTCTCAATCATAGCTAGGTTATTGGCCTTTTGCATCAAAGTCATCGTGTTCATCACACATCCATCATCAAGATTATCAAGGGATTGGGAAAGGGCTTCTTTCCACATCAAAGAAGCACCAATCCCCCTATCGGATGTTGGTTTGAGCATTAGAATAGAGTTTCACTTATGATTTATTTGCATAGTTTAAGATATTTTTCTATGTTTCCATATTCATATGTTCAAAGAATTTCATGGGGAATGTTTGTTATTGACTTGTTTAATGACTAATGATTGGTTGTTTGATCATGTTGGAGCGGGTCTAGACCAAGCATTCATAGAGTGTAATTATGCCCAACTCTCTCTATTTTTGTTGTAAATGAGGGCCTATTTATAGATTTTCCAAGGCCTGAGCCCAGGTGGTAGAAATCAACGTTCTGGATTTGATCTAGAGAATGGACAGTTGAAGGTGAAGAGGTTAGAGAGAAAAGGGGAGTGTGTTCCCTTTAGAAGAACAAATTGGCAAGTCTAAAGAGGAATAAAATGGAGATAAAGGCCAAGTGTCCCAAATTTGTTAGAATTTGTTTGAGGATAAATTCCAAATTAAATATTAGAAATATTTAATTTCTTGAGACACATGATGAGGTGGAAGGTGGGAAGAAGTTAGTAAAAATGTGCTTAAATTCAAATTTAGAATTCAAATTTAATGAGGGGAAGTTAATTAAATAAATAAAACTAATTAAATTTGTTCATTTAATTAAGACATGAAGAAAATGTTTTAGGATAGGAAGAATTAGAGAAAATGAACTATATAAATATATTTTTTGATTTATTTATAAGTAGAAGAATTAAAGTTTATTAATTAAATAATTTGTATTTGATTAATCATACAAACCAAATTTGAGTGTATACATTTTTCCCCTCTTTGAAGTAATGTGTTTGCAACACATTTCTTCAAAGAAAAGTTTGTTGATAGTGCTGATAAAACATTTCGATATGCCCCAGATGCTAATTTTCAAGTGATGATGTGTGTATGCCCCCTCAGGAGATAAATCGAGAAATTTGAATTTTTAGGATTTTTTATGATGATTTCAATTTTTGAGGATTTTACGATGATTTATCTCTTGATAAAGAATATTGATCCATACCAATTGATTAATTGATGCCTTGTTTGAAAATAAAAATAATCCCACTTAAATACCTTCCATTTACCCCTTTAAATGGTAAAAAGGTGAAAAAGGAGCTCATTTGAATTCATTTGCAATTGAGAGATTGAGCTTGATTGAGTGATTTAGCAAAATGGTGATCCCATACCACACTCATCGATTCAAGCTAGTTCAACGACACAACCGCCCTGCCGTGTATGGACCTTCGGTACGTACCCCAAGAAACCTTCGTGTAAAATTTGAATTTGTTTTTGGCACATTTTTCATGTTTTAAAATTATGTGTTTGGTGTTCTAGCACATTTGAGACCCGATTTAGTGCATAGGGTTAATGTTTTAGCGCATATACTGATTTAGTGCATTTGTGTCCTAATTTAGCGCATAGATAGAATATTCTAGCGCATAGATGGTTTGAGCACATTTTTGTCCTGATTTAGTGCATATGTTATATGTTTTAGCACATCTAGGGTTTAAGTGCATTTGATGACTGTTTCAACGCATTGATGGAATTTTGTAGTGCATCCATTGTTTCAATGCATAGATGTGTTGTTTTGGCACATTGACACCAAAATTGATGAAATGTTGATTTTTCTCCTTGCTTTTGATGTTTGATGATCGCATCAGCCGTTGTTTTGATGGTGTTTGATAGGATAGATGATGATTGACCTCATGATAGGTGAGGGTCAATGATAGGATAGGTGATAATTGACCTCATGATGAACGAGAGTCAATGATAGACACTCCGCAAGATTTGATCGAAATCTCATTTGAGCTTATTACATTGATTGATAAGTTGATTGATAAAAAATTTATTTGCAATATATCATGATTATAGGAGGACTTATGAGTTCTTTAGTCTCAGGAGTGCTACCCGAAGATTTGGGATATGATTCTACATCTGGTGCAAGTGGATTTGGATGTTATTGGGTGTTGTGGTTTATCTTCTTTGCTTGATACCCCAGTATAGGATAAACATGGGATTATTGACTGCATTAGCTGAAAGGTGGCATAGCGACCACAACACATTCCATCAAATGATAGTCACCTCGGAGGATGTGTACTGGATATTTGGGATTCTCGTGGTTGGAGAGTTAGTCATTTATGATCACACAAAGCAGGGAGGTATTGAGGCACTGAGGAGGATTTTTGTTGATAATAGGATTAGTGGTTATGAGATCACATGGCAGGATATGGTTGATTCGTATGAGCCATTACCATCAATTCTAGCTAGATTTTTTGAAGGTTTCTTATGTCCCGACCGTAGGTCGAAGGGACTGTCTGTTGGCTAGGGCAGGATACTAGAGAGTATGATCACATAGGGGATTTGATATGCATGGTTTTCTTGTATGTTAGCACACTTATATCATGATCTGCATCAGGTGGTGTATCTTGGAGCCGCGAGTTTATCAACCAGGTGACATTGCTTCAGATTTGGGCTTGGGAGCATATAGTTGTTACTTGTCCTATAGCGAAGAGAGATCATCCAGTGGGTAGGCCATATGTCTTCGGGTATGCAGGTGGTATTTTCCAACACAAGCTAGGAAAATTGGAGTATTGGTGGTGAGTTCTCGATGATTTGGAGACAATCACATGGTGACCATATGTAGATTGTGAGCAATGGCCCGAGGATGATCTGGAGATGTCATATGTTTGCACTTCAAGATATTTGATTGTGTGGATGGGCCAAAATTGTGATTGAGAGATTCATTATGAGGTTGCTTCATCAGTATGGCCAAGTTCAAGGGATTCCATAGGGAGTTTCATTATATGCATGGAGACAGTAGGACATTCCAAAGTGGGGACCCACGATATCTTATGATGCAGCCTGTGAGGAGTATTTTGGATTACAGGAATAGGTATGGGATTACTGTCTAGAGATCTCAACTGGTGTGATGACAGATGAGTATGCAAATTATTTCTTCACACATGTTGTACCAAGGATATCGAGTCCTGATGAGCCAGTACCAGCCTTTGATGATGATGAGAGGGCACCACAGCATGCAACGAGATAGAGGGGGGATGGGGGAAATGGTGATGATGAGGAGGGAGATGGTCGAGATAGAGGAGATGATGGTGGAGATGGAGGAGATGGTGGAGATGCACGTGGCAACCAGATGTTGGATTTTAGAGTACCCCGGAGGAGGAGATCTATGGTTCCCTCAGGAGAGTAGTAGGTAGGACCATCCCATGTGCAGATTTAGGTTCCTTCCCATCAATAGTTGGCACAAATAGATTCCTTACATATATAGGTGGAGAGTTTAAAGGGACAGTTAGCATAGGCCTAGGAGTAGATTGCCTCTCTGAAGTAGAGAGAGATGAGGCTAGACAGAGATGTGAGAAGGTAGAGGCCCTAGCCGAGAGGTTACAAAGGGTGTCTGAGGGTACTACTGTAGGGGATATGCTCAGAGAGGTGTGGCATGCAGCCCATGAGGTAGAGTACTATAGATTGTAGTATTATCAGGTGGTTCCTACAGAGCAGCGTGCCCCTAGTTATGCATAGTCTGTCAATGCTAGGTCAAGTTGAGTCAATCACGGGCTACGAGCAGGGGTGTGACTGGGCCACCTCCCAAAGATCCACCAATAAAAGATCTTGGTGTAGGTCCATCTGGTGGTGCAACAATAGGCATAGCGAGGTCTACACCGTTTGGGGGCAGCAACATGTAGCTTTTGTGTTCACATTTGATGTATTGAGACTTGATGTATTCACTTATTTAGTCACAGACTTTATGAATTTTGTCCATTTTGTTGATGTATCTCTCTACATTTTGTGACATCATTATACACTTGACATTGATTATTTTGAGATTATATGAGATGCAGCGGAGACTATTGATCTATATGTTGTCTATATGCTTTTATGATGAATGCTTATATGATTATGCCATGGTTGTGTATGGATGCAATAATGAAATGATAATGCATAGATTATGATTCTATATGGCCTTATGGATGATGCTTTATGATATATGATATGGATGCAAATAAGATATGATGCACCTTTTTTTTGTATTTTTCTAATGAAAATATATGATCTAATGCATGGATGGATGGTCGATGATAATACTTTCTAATGTATGTATGATATGATAATGATTATGCAACTACATGCAAATGATCTTTTTTTTCTTGTTAATGTCAAATGTACTCAATCCTTTAATGAGAGAGATAAAATCATTTTGAAATTTGTCAGCCTTGGAAAACCTAAAATGCACATGCAATAACTAATATGGATGCAATCTATCGTAACCATGCAAATCTAAATATGCAATGTTGTCATTTTTTTAGCGGATTTATTGTGCTTGTTATCATCATTGAGCTTTTAATATGTTGAAATTTAGTACAAACATCGATGGTATAATTAAACCATGATGACCTGAGTACAACTTCCATGTATTTTTGATATTGCAAGGTCATATAAGCATCTAGGTATAATTGAACCGAGATGACCTAAGTATTGCTTGAGTAAAACAAACAACAGTTAATCCTTTTTGTATGCAAATCTGGAATGTCATTAATGATACTTTGTAGAGCGTGTCTCGCGACAAATTTACATAGTATTAATCATCAACTCACAGACAACAAACAAATAAAAATCCATTATAGCTTCTCTAGTCCATGACATCCTTGAGTTTCTCCAGAGAAATGATAACAAAATTCAAGATACAATAGTTGAACATTCATGCTAAAGTGATTAAACCATGATTCAGAAGAACATCATCCAATGAGATTTGGTTTACCAATCTTGTTGTTGATTTGGATGGTTGGTTTTCTAAAAATTGTGATTGATGTTCAATGTTCAGTTTCTGTTGTGATTGTTATGTTTGCCATGTTGTCTTACTGTTGCTTGTCTATTGTTTTAAGCTCAAAGTAGATTTCCCCCAATGAGTTTAGGATTTTTCCCCCAATGAGAAACAAACCATTTATTGTGAAAGCGTACAATAATAGCCAAGCCAAGGTGAGACATGACCGCAATGCCCGGATATGTACATGAGGTTCTAAGATGGATAGGCATAATGGTGGCAAAAAGCGGATGGCTGACACACGCTCCAATAGATGGAAAAGCTAATCTACCATAAATAGTTCATGTTGCCAGGTTTGCACTACTTGTTTTTGTTGCATTTTTTCTAATTTTATGATTTTTATTTTTATTTTATTTTTCTCTTTTTTGTATTTTTCACTTTTTTGTATTTTTCTGTTTTTTTCCTTTTTTGATTTTTTTGAATTTTTCAGCTTTGAACCTGCGGCACCAGATGAGTTATGTAGAAAACTCTTTGAGATGAATGTAGTTGATATGGTTCTTCAAATAGGTCCCCTTCTGTGTAGATAGCTTATATGCTCTTAGATCCATATACTGATATAATGACAAAAGGACCTAGCTAATTAGGTTCAAATTTTCCCTTCTTTTCTCGATCTTGTTGATTGTGAGGATTCTCTTTTAGTACCAAGTCGCCAACCTGAAATGTTCTTGGTATTACCTTGTGATTATAGCTCTTTTACATTCTTTGTTGATAATTTTTTAAATGATCAACAACATGTTGATGGCGTTCATCTAACAATTCCAACTCCTGTAGTCTGGATACTCGATAGTCTTCCTCTGAAATGATTCCTTTCAATGATACCTGGAGTGAAGGTAACTCAACCTCAATAGGTAAGATGGATTTTGATCCATACACAAGGGCATATGGTGTGGCTCCTGTATGGGTGCGGATGCTAGTATGGTATGCCCACAAGGCAAGGTTTAGTTGAACATTCCAATCACGTCTAGCATCATTGACAGTTTTCTTCAAGATTTTCAAAATGGTCTTATTTTAGGCTTTTGCTTGGCCATTCCCTTGAGGGTAATAGGGTGTGGAAAATCGGTGTTGGATATGAAATTTTTCACAAAGTTCTTGTACATATTGGTTTTTGAAGGGTCTACCATTGTTAGTGACAATGGAGCTAGGGATGCCATACTTATAGACAATGTAATTCAGGATGAAAGAGGCAATTTCATTTATCAGTGATGGTTAATGGGATGGCTTTCAATCCACTTTGTGAATACTTATGGCTGTGATTATGAATTTATGTCCATTAGAGGAAGATAGATGAATCTTACCCACAAGATCAAGTCCCCATTGACAAAAAGGCTAGGTCATGTGAATGGTTGCAGCTCTTACTAGTGCATGTATGAGATTTCCATGGAATTGACATTTCTTGCACTTCTTAAAAAATTGAAAAGATTATTCTCCATGTTTGGCCAATAATATCCCAAGATAGGAGTTTCTTAGCTAGAGTAAGACCACTTGAATGAGTACCACAAATACCTTTATGAACTTCTCATAAGGAAATTTCAGATTCATCGTTCAAGACATCGAAGGAGAGTACCATTGAGACCTCATCAATAAAGTGTATCAGCTATCAGGGTGTGTCGAGCTGCTTGAATGGATAAAATTGTGTTTTTGGTTCTCGGGATAGATCAGTGGAAGGGTATTGTCTCTTAGATAGGTATAAATCTTCCCATAGATTGAAGAATCAGCATCAACTAGATGGCACACAACTTGGGATTCAGATTGTCATATGCGGGGAGTAAACAATTGTTCCACCATGAATTCATAACAACTTCATTTTTTTGGTATTTGTAAAAGAGAAGCAATGGCTTGCCATGGCATCTATAGCTTTGTTGTCTACTCTTGGAATTTGTTCAAACTTGATCTCAACAAAGTATTTCTTGAAGTCATCTATCATTCTCTTGTATGGCATGAGCCTTGTGATCTTTTGTTTGATAGTCATCATTAACCTAATTGATGACTAATTGAGAGTCTCCATAAACTTGTAATTCTGTGATTTTCCATTCCACTGCTACCTTGATACCAATGATTAGTGCTTCATATTCAACCATGTTGTTTGTGCAAGGAAACATCAACTTGTAAGATTTTGGGATAGTGTGTCCTTGAGGAGTAACAAATAGGATTCTAGCACACGATCCATGTTGAGTGTAAGATCCATCAAAGTATAATATCCAATGTTGTGATGTCATTATGAGGACATCTGTATCTGGGAATTCAATGTGCATAGGATGGTCATCTTGTAATGATGCTTCAGGTAACTAATTTGCTATTTCTTGGCCCTTGATTACTCTTTTATCCACATATTGAATATCAAATTCACTCAATATCAAAACCCACTTTACTAATCTTCCTATTAAATTGGCTTTGTTGAGTAGATATTTTAATGGATCTATCTTAGCTATTAGTTTGATGGTATGTGTTAACATATAGTGTCGCAATTGTTGAGTAGCAAACACCACTGCCAAACAAGATTTTTCAATAAATGTATAGTTAAGTTCATATCCACTCAATGTTCTATTGATGTAGTAGATAGCCCTTTCTTTTCATGTAGAGTCTTCTTGTGCTAGCAGAGCTCCCAAAGATACCTCAGTAGTTGCTATGTAGAGTAGAAGTGGTTTTCCCTTTGTTGGTGGTACCAATATAGGTGGATTCATCATTTATTGTTTCAATTGATTAAAGGACACTTCACATCTTTCATCCCATCTAAAAGAAACATTCTTGTGTAACAAATGAGTAAAAGGATGACTTTTGTCTGCCAGTTGCGTGATGAATCTTCTAATGGATTGGAATATTCCTTGTAAAGATCTTAGTTGGATAATGTTCTTAGGAGGTGTAATTTCCATGATTTCTTTGACTTTTGTTGGATCTACTTCAATGCCTTTAGCTAAGACTATGTATCCTAAGAGTTTTGCTGATGTTACTCAAAATACACACTTCTTCAGGTTTAAGTGCACATTGAACTTTTCCAATTGAGTAAAGATTTTATCCAAGATTTCTAGATGTCCTTCCCTGGTAAATGATTTTTCTAGCAGGTCATCCACATAGTCCTCCATGAATGTGTGCATCATGTCATGAAAGATTGTTTTCATTGCACGTTGATAGGTGGCTCCTACATTCTTTAATCCAAAAGGCATGACATTCCAACAAAATACACCACATGGTCATGTGAAATTTGTTTTGTCTTGATCTTCTAGTGCAATCTTGATCTTATTATAGCCTTAAAAACCATCCATGATTGATAGCATAGCATGTCCTATTGTTAAATCCACAATGATGTCTATATTGGGCAAAGGAAAGTCATCCTTTGGACAAGCCTTGTTAAGATCCCTAAAATCTGTGCATATTTTGATGATGTTGTCTAGTTTGGAGACTGGTACAATGTTTCAAATATATTCTGCATAGTCAATTGGTTGGATGAAGCTTGCATCTAATCATTTTTTCAATTCTTCTTTCACTATTAGAGCAATGTGTGGATGCATTTTTCTCAATTTTTGCTTTACTGGCTTCACTCCAGGTGTTATGGATAAATGAAGCATTATTAAATCTAGATCTATTCTTGGCATGTCATCATAGGACCAAGCAAAATTTATTTTTCTTTCTTCAAAGAATCTGGTGATATTTGTCTTTTCTTGCTCTGTCATTGATGCCACTAGGTGTAAGGTCTTTATTGTTTCTACAGTACCGATGTTTATGGATTGCGTAGGCTCAACCAATACTAAAGATCTTTCATGATAATTCTCATGAAGAGTGTCAAATCTCCCATCCTTCAGTGCCTCAGGGAGGTTTTCACCATTGGATACACTCTTTCTTTTTACTTTTTCATGATCTAATAATGTCATTGCGTGGTTTTCACCATTAGATCATTTTTTGTATTCTTTATTTTGCAGCTAAGAGATTTGGAACTCCCCTTGTTTGAAGCTTCATTATGAAATTTATTGGTGGAACTTGTTTCTGGATTTTCAAAACAAAGGAAATTGATAATGGTGTTATCATCTGAAAATATAGGGATATCAAGCAACTCGGTTTGTTCCCGTTCAATGAGTTATGGATGTATCAAAGGTAAGGAATCATCAGATTGGTCAAGATCAAAGGTGGTGAGGGTCATGATGGAAACGTTTTCAAGGTGTTTGATAGTAATGTCAAGGTCTATAATGTTACTCTCCTCTAAATGATCTATCTCGCTCATTGTCTGATCATCCTCACTAGAGTCATTGATATGTAGTAATCCAAATTCAAATGGTCTAGACCCTAAACTTTGTCCCTCCATACGTATGGGTGCATACTTCTTTATCACATCAATTTCTTTGTCTTGACAAGATTCTTCAGATAGTGAATCCCATTCATATTCATTGGAGTCTATTTCAGAACTAGCTTGCAATTGGAGGATTCACTCACAAGTCTTCTGAATGGCTTCTTCTTTTGTCTCTTTTTTGTATCCTAATCATGTCCTTCCTTTTGCATTGATTATGATAGGCTAAATTCGTTCCAAAATGCCTTCTTTTCTTTTTCCAATAGGACCTTTTCCTTCATATCCCATCTTTTCTAAGATTGTGAACCCTTTACCATATTGCTCTATTGGTATATTGGAAGTTGCTACTTAGGATGCTTCTTCATCTTTGTAAATCCAATTTAGAATTTCTTTGTCCTCAGATTCATCAACTAGAGTACCTGCTTTTACAAATTTACCATCAAAGATCATGGTGGTTTGTGAAGATTTTTGTCTAGATGTTAATGGTTGTCCATATGATTTTGGAGAAGGTAGTAGTTGTGAGAGACATAAGGACTGCTCAAAAGAATACTCACCAATTCCTTTATCTTTCAACTAGATATTTTTCTCAAACTGTTTTGACAAAGAATTGAGTTGGCTTTCATTACTTGAGGAAATAGAATCATCAATGTCTTTATCTTTCAACTGAATCTTTTTATTTTTTGTGTGGTACAAAAACATCTTGGACTATCTTGAGAGTGTTGCAGTATTGAGGATTATTATAATCTGCTGAAATTGTGATCTCGTGTCCATTGTAAGGGAATTTTAAGCATTGATGGTATGTTGATGGAACTGCTTGCATTTCATGGATCCATGGTCGACCCAAGAGTATGTTGTAGGTCAAATCCTTGTCGAGAACTTGGTAGATTATATCTTTTTGAACTGGTCCCACTTGAATTGGCAATACTATCAGTCCTTGAGAGGATCTTTCTTCATCATCATAGGCTTTTATGGTGATCTTTCTTTTGGAATCTATTGCATTTTCTAAAATTCCCAATGCACAGATAAGCTTCAAGGTGCATATATTTAGACCAGCTCCTCCATCTATTAAAACATGTTTGACCTGATGTTTATGGATTAAAACCTCAATATGGAGTGGTGCATTGTGTGGATGAGTGAGGGATGCATCATCATTTTCCAAGAATGATAAACAATGGGGTGTAGTAAAATTTCTCACCATGGCTTGGAATTGGAAAACTGCCAAATTAGTTGGTATTGTGGTGCCCACTAAATCTTTTTCCAAAATATCCTTATGGGCTGGTGAAATTTCAAGAAGTTCCAGTATGGATATCTACGTTGGAATCTTTTGCAATTGGTCTACTATATTGTATTGATTCAAAGGAGTAATAGATGTTTTAGATGTACTTCCTTTCAATAAAAACTTGGACTACCCTCTTGTGGTCACATTTACTAGTAGTTTGTCTTGTTTATTATTGATTTTGATGACATTGATTTGATTATCAGTTGCAGCAATATTTTGTTTATCCTTGATTGTGATGTCATTGATTTGATTATCAGCTGCAGCAATGTCTTGTTTATCCTTGATTTTGATGTCATTAATTTGATTATCAGCTGCAACAATGTGAAGGATGGTATTATCATAGACATAATTCACATTTTTTCCTTTGTTTTTCAAAGAGGATTCTCCTTTTTCATAGTTGGGTAGAGGGTTTTTAAATGCTCCATGATTAGCATTTGTTTGAGGTCCTTCTATTGATATTTCACGTCTATCTATCAGGTCTTGCACCAATTTTTTTAATTACATACAATTGTTTGTTTTATGACCTTTTTTACTATGAAAATCATAGTAATATGCAACGTTCCACCATGATGGTTTGACTCTTGGTTCAAAATATCGTGCCTTCAGTAATGTTATAAGTTTGTGTAAAAGCTCTTTTAATGTTGATTTGAGTGATTTCCCCAAAGGTGTAAATTTTCTTCGATGTGGTGGTGGAGTTGGTTTAGATTCACTGCTATTTTGATTATTTTTGGTCATTGTACCTGATAAATTAAAGACCGATTTTACATTTTGTGTGTTAGTTGAACCATCATTACCAACATTTTTATTTCTTGTCCAAAATTTTGATTTTTTATTGTTGTTATGATGATTAGAAAAGTTTGATGAGTTTGGTCCTTCATTATAGATTTTTAATACTCCTCTCTTAACCAAGGCTTCCACAATCTTAAGTCTGTTTTCAATCATCTTTTCAAAGTTGGGTTGACATTGCAATTAGAGTCTATAACTCATCTCGTTGTTGAGATTGTCAATGAATATATCCATCTTTTCTTTCTCGGGTATAGGACGGGAATATCTAGCAAATAATCATCTCCATCCTTGTAAAAATGTAAGAAATGATTCACCATTTTTTTGTTTTGTATTACAAAGATCCTTCATGGTTATTTCATGTTGAATATTGTATGAGTATTGGGAGATAAATTTATTTACCAGCTCTTCAAATGATCTAATACCTAGTGGGAGTTTTGAAAACCATTCCATGCATTGACCACCCAAACTCCTTGGAAATAATCTCATCAAATAGGTTTCTTCATGTGCAAATTCAAGACTCATGGTGCAGAATTCTCTTACATGATCTTGAGGATCAATTTTTCCATTGTACTTGTCATATTTTGGAAGTTCACAATTTGGTGGAAAAGGTATCATGTTCACACTTCTATCAAAAGGGTAAGGATAGATATCTTGCAACAAATATCTTTTGGTTGTTCCCCTTTGCATGTCTTGGATTTGTTGTTGAATATTTTGCATCTGTTGAGTTAAAGCATTCACTGGATCTATGGTTCGTAAGTCAGCTTCTATTTTCTTGGGATCTCCCTTCAATTGTTTTACATCAAAATCATTGGGTATTTTTACACCTTGGTTTTCCAGCATCAAAAAGTATTTCTCTCCATCCTTTTCTAGAATTTTTTCCATGAACTTGTGAAATTTAGGGTCTTGTTGAGCTTGTTGAATGTCCTCATCAGTTATCTCATCTATTTTAGGTTGGTGAAATATGTGAAAGGTATTTCCTTCTCCTTCTACCATGATGGTTTGGGTTTCAATTTCCTTTTCTCTATTTTTTTGTTTTTGAGCTCTTGTTAAAATGGGCATGCGAGTGATAGAGTTTTACTATACTTTGATCCTTGTTTTGGGAGTTCCAATGAGATACCTAAGTCAAATAGGATGATGGATCCTATTGATGAGACTATGGTTGAATCTGATGTACAATGTTTGATTCGTTATGAAGGATGATAGATCCTGATGGTGAAACTCAGCTAACAATCAGAGATGAGATTGGTGATTGAGGCACTTTAAGATGTTTGATCTAAGTTTAGTTAAAGAGATTGCACTTTAAAAAGCCAATTTATTCAAGTTTAAACCAATGTTTGGATGAGAAATGATTTCTGCTCTAAAAAGGGTCCCTAAATATGATTATAATTGTTGGATATGAGGTCAATTTAGCTCTTTGTTTGATTATCATGTGAATGCACTAAAATAGGGAGTATATGCACTAAAATATGGGATAAATGCGCTAGAACAAAGCTTGGATGCGCTAGACTGCCACTTAAATGTGCTAGAACAGAAATTTTATGCACTGAAAGATGAGGAAAATGCGCTAGAACAAACCCTATATGCACTAAAAGATGGGATGAATGTGTTGAAACAGACCCTATATGTGCTAGAATATGAACTCAATGTGTTGAAACATGAAGTGTATGCACTAAACTAGAAATGTCACCATTTTGAAAGTTTTTCTAGTTTTCCTTGTTTTTGAATCAGTGAATTGAGTGTTTTTGGATGGATGATCTTCTTGAACAATGATTTCAAACACAAGCAAGTAGTAAAAAAATAGTTTTTTCATCCTATGATCAAAACATCACTCGCACTCTTCTCTAATGTTAAGGGTCATTAATAACATCATAGCCCACATCTTAGAACTACGTCAGCTCACATAGCCTTGTCACCCCCTAGAGGGCACCTATGTTTTTTCCTTTTTCGGGTCTTAACTAAAGTCGAATCCTCCACTTTTGGAAAAAAATCCCTAGTAGTTA
>VDFB02222003.1:7511-20483 GCA_007258455.2 Sequoia sempervirens | reverse complement strand
TCAGTTTTACATGAACTCATACCTGGTCTATCTCCTCACAGTGAAATTCCAATAAAAAGGACTCTTCTGTGTAGGAACATTGGGGGCCAAGAAGGGAGAACTCAAAGTATATGATTGCTATCCCTAGTTGCAATACAAAAATTTCAAAACGGAATACAAAAGAGTAAATGATACCTTCATTGAGCATATAATCAGACTCTTGGGAGGAAATTTTGAATGAAGAGTAACCCACAACACCAAAGCTTTTATAAAAGTTTTTTTGTATCTATTTATTCAGTTCTTGAACCTCCATTAAGGATTATATTCAAGTCTTTATGCGAAGAAATCCTCCGGAAGGCCTTTCCTAGGCTTGCACCTTCATGGGCACTCAAAAATTCTACAGATTTTACTTCATTTTGCCTCCTCGCCGCCTTCTCTTGCTTTTCTCTCTGAACTATTAAACATGCTTGAACACCACAGCTTTCCACGGCTTCCCAAATTACAAATAGAGAAACTACAAAACACTCAAAAAAATGCACCAAATGTTAGGAGGAAAGCAATTTCAAATGAACAGCCAATGAAGATAACAAATGATCATGTGAAGGATGCCATTCAATTGATTACTATTGTCACATCCCTGTATGCCATTAAATTCTGCACAAATCTCAAGCTCTCAAAACTCATGTGAAATCAACTCCCAAAGATTATAAGGAGCAAATTTAAGCTGAGCACATTTCTTTTAATAATGAAGTACCTATACCTACAAAACACACATTAGAAAAAACCTATCTATGAAATGATGACATTTTCTTGAGATACGTCTTTTCACAATGCTTGATAATAATATCATGTAGGCCTTTGAATTAAACCTTTAGGGAAATCATAATCGGTATTATGAATAACTGATTTTACATGCCCCTTTAAAGTTATACTTTAGAATGAATGGACATTTGGAGATGCAAATTATAACTTCCCAGCTGACAAATCAGCTTACAAGTTACCAATCGGCCATACACATAACATCCTTTTTACCATTTAAATTTAAATTTATTTTTCTAACAAAATTATTGCAGCCAACTGAGAATACTTCTTAATAAGATTACTATCTCCTAAGATTTTCAGAACCTGCCGCTCACAACCCATATTAGAAAGATGGTCAGCCAACTTATTGCCTTCACGATGTGTGGGATTTATTGAAATGTGGTTATCAATATCCAAACTTTCTTCAGTATGTATTTAAGCTTTCAATTCTAAATACTTTGTTCCTTATCAGCATTGATAATTAATAGGGAATCACCCTCAATATGAATTCTTTGTAACCCAAGTTTACCTGCTAGGTTCAAACCATGAAAAAGTTCCCGAACCTCTCCTAAGTTATTAATGCCATTAGCGAGATGTATTGATTTAGCGGCTATTAATGTACCTTTACAATTGTGGATACAAACTCCTGCCCCTAATATACCTGGGTTACCTCATGACACTCTATCAAAGTTGAGTTTATAAAAGTCATGAGGAGGATGCAACCATTTTATAATATTTCTATCAATCTTATGATTGAATGGATTATGGAAAGCACCTTTGAAAGGTAATGATATGTATTCCCATTGTTGCAAAGCACATCCATCCCAATTTGTAAATAGAGAGGATACATTTTTATGAGTTTGAACATAGGAATTTGTAACCTCTGAGATGACCTTCTCAATTTTGATCTTAATAGATGTTGTATTGAAGAAGTTTCTTTCCTGAATATTCACCAATTTCTTTCTCACCAAATACTCCAAATCATTTATTTCCCACTAAATACTCCAAATCACTATTGCTGGAGCTATCTTCCATATGCTTGCAAATAGCGATGATTTATAAAGAACTAGTCAAGTTATAAATAGATCCCACAAAGATTTGGATAATAGGAAAGAAATGCATAATTGCACTTTCATAAAGTCCCAACACTCCTGAGCCATTGAACAATGCACAAATAGGTGATCCAAAGTTTCAAATACATCTTCACATAGAACACATCTAAATGGCTCTGCAATCCCCATTTTATCCATCCTATCACTTATCAAAATTTTATTTCTTAATGCCAACCATGCAAAACTGCCCACCTTAGAAAGAACAATTGGACTCCAACAAAATGAATATGCCCAATGTGATTGATTTTGAATTTCATTACAAATGATTGAATTATAACCCTTTTTGACTAAATAATTCCCATTTTAGATGGTTCCCAAACTATCTTATTTGGACAATCTAATCTAAAAACAACCCTATTCCTTAGTACTTTCTACAACACAATTTTTTTATTAGGGGATATTGGCACAAATGAAAAATCCTTCCACACAATAGTCCCTTTAACAACATCTTGATCTATAAATGGTCCTACTTATGAATCACTTAAAAAATTTCCTAGATTCACCTATGGATCACATATTTTATTATTATTGATCATTGACAAATTGCATGTAAGAAAGACCATAGAAACAAGCATTCAGAGCATAGATAGAAGAATGAAAGAAACAAGATTTGATAATGGAGTTCACCCAATGATCGGGATACATCTATAGGCTTGCTCAACTGCAATGTTGTTTTCCATTAATATGATGCAAATTTCCCAATTACATCATATGGTCTTCAAGCTGCAATACAAATTATTCTGCTTTCAAGGAAGATTATGGCTCTTCAAGCTCTTCCTCTTTCACATGCAATAATAAAACTTCGAGCAACATGTTCATGCCTAGCTTCTTTATCACTTTTACAAGCTTCCAAAGCAATAATAATGCAACTCCTCTCTCAAAACAAGAGTACAAAAGTCTAAGGCATCAATCCTCTATTACAAAACCAATGAGCAATTTTCCTAATTCTCATTCCAAGAGAATTGTCTCTAAACATTGTTTAAAAAAAAAGAAATGCTAATAAGGGGTTACAACAATAATATTTGCAAATATTTTCTATATCTCCATTTCAAAATTACAAATCTTGAAAATATAGCTTATTTACCCCTTATTTTTATGAAATCCCTTATTTTCTTTTTACAAATCTCATAAAAATCTTTAAAGCTTTGATAATATTTTTTTAAAATCCTTTTAATAGCCCTTTAGAATATCATAAATCAGTCTTAGGAATAATTTTTTATTAATATTTTCCTAAATGAGGCCCTTTAATTTTAAAAACCAATAAAAATCCTTTTAAAAAGGATCAGGGTTTATATTTTCCTAAGGCCCCCCTTAATTTTCTCCATATTTTATGGTTTACATAAAATTAAACAATTCTTATATAGGGAGGAGCTCCCCTTATATCTCGAACAAGGCATGTGGTGCAAGAGGATTTTAAGGCACATGTCAAGGGATCAAATCCCACCAAATCCTCTTTGTTTAAATATTAGAACGAATGCTTTTTCTTTAATAAATATGGTTTAATCCTTATTGGATCACATAGTTGGTCCATGTTAGTTCCAACTCAATGCTTCCTCCATGTCATCTGCTACATGTCATTCGAAGTGTCAAGCTTTGGTGATGCCATGTTATCACCTTGACAAAGTTTGATTGCAACTTTGACTGGTCATAACTTCCACATAGAGACTCAGATTCGGTTCGTTCAAAATGCATCAAAAAGCTCTCGTTGAGCTCTACATAGTGGAAATAGTAGAGAACTATTACATGATCATTAATTTTCTAGTTGGCCAGCTTTGACCACATGTTGACCAAACTTTGATCAATTGCATCGAGAGAAAATGAGCTTTGTTTCTTACATTCCACATACTAGTGGAAAGCTCTCAACAGGCTCTACGCAATAGTATATGTTTTAGTCTGATTTGGGAAGTTTTTGAAATGACCTCTAAATCACATCTAAAGATAGCATATAATCTTTCAATCTAGTGCCCCAACTTATTGATAGAATTTTCCCTACTGATTGCAATTCTTGAATGGAAATTAGAGGGGGATGACCATTCCATGGGTCTTTCCAAAATTGAACATCTTCACCATTATTCACTTCCCATGATATGTACTGAGTAATAGCCCCCCTTCATGCTACTATAAAGTCAAACATTACCAAACCACTTCGAGGGTTTAAAATGGTAAGGATTCTAGCCTAGTTTTCTCTATCCAAGTACTTATTCTGCATTAATTTGCACTACTTTGAATTGGGTTTTATGTACATCTACCATACCAGTTTTGCACCAAGATCCATATTCCTTGCAAATAAACTATGTATACCAACTCCACCTTTGAGTATATCTATGCACATACTATCCAATGAAATTAAAGGTGACGTTTTTATCTCATCCATATTACCCTTCCACAAGAAATTTTTTATAAGCTTTTCAATTTGCAGGATAACTAATTTTGGAGCCTTCAAAATGACTAAAAAGTAATTGGGGATTGTTGCTAAAACATATTTAATAATCATAATACACCTTGAAAGAGATAACCATCTAGCTTTCTAGGACAATATTCTAGATTTGATACTTTCTATAACTTTTCCCTAATACAAAACTTTATTTGTACCCATAAAAAATGGAATACCTAAATATGTGCATGGAAGATCAGCCTTTTGAAAGCCTAAAAAATCCACATCTCCTTGAGATGGATTCTTTTGTATTAAAAATATAAAATTTGGATTTACTTGCATTTATATTTTTTCATGAAGCAAAGGATAATTTATCAAGAATTAGCTTAACCTATTTAACTTCGTTCATAGAATACTTTCCAAATAAAATGGTATCATCTACAAACAATGAGTGTGTCATTGATATTCTTTTGTTTGGTATTGAAACACCTTTCCATAACCCTTGTGAGTGCACCTTTTGAATTGACCTACTCAATGCTTATGTCATTATTATAAATAAAACTGGGTATAGAAGATACCCTTGCCTAATTCTTGGGTGGAACTAAAAAAGATGATTGGAATCCCATTTATAATAACTAAAAATTTAGCACCTAATATACATGAAAGGATCCATTTACACCATTTATTACTAAAACCAAACTTTTGCAAAACCTGAATAAAAAAAGCCCAGTTCACCCTATCATAGGCTTTCATCATGTCTAGCTTGATTTAATGAAGGATGAAAAATTATTAGCCTTGATAGAGTACAATACTTCATGAGCTAATAAATCCCCTTTAGTTGTCTCCCTTCTTGGTATGAAACCTCCTTGCTCTTGTGATATAACTTTTTTTATGAGAGGTTGAAGCATAAGGTAAATGGCTTTAGTAAAAATCTTATAAACTATGTTACACAAGGATATTGGTTTGAATTCTGCAAAAGTTTTTGGATCCTTCACTTTTAGAATTATTGCAATATGTGTTGTATTTAATTTCTTTCTAGCATTGCCCTAGTTCCCCTTGACTCTTCCAATGCCAGTAATAAATCAAACCTAATGAATTCCCAACATTTTTAGAAAAATAAAGTAGTGAACCCATGAGGGCCAAGTGCCTTATCAGGTGCTAAAGAAAACACTACATTCTTAAGTTCCTCAAGAGTGAATGGTCTCAATAAGTAATCATTATCTTCTTTTAGGATTATCTTTGGAATTTATTCTAGTAGATCTTCACCATCCTTAATTGCAACTAGTGATCTATTCTCTGGGGCAGACAAAAAAATTGAGAAAATAACTAATCCCTTCCTCTTGGATTTCTTAGCTACCTTTCTTAACATCACCATGGAGCTATTCTAAATTGTGAAAACTATATTTAAGGACTTCTTTATCTGATTTGGTTTATGAAAATTTTTTGTATTCCAATCCTCTTCTTTTAACCACAACTACCAAGATTTATGTCGCCAATAGATCTCTTCCCTTTCCACTAGCTCTTCCCATTTTGCTTGCAATTTTTTATAATGTTCAAAAGTTATAGCATCCAAACCATGTGCTATAATATTCTCATCTATTTTTGATAACTTCTTAAAAACCTTTTTTCTTGCACAAAAATATTCTTGAAGACACGCACATTCCAATATCTAATTTTTTGTTTAACATGACTCATTTTCTTGCATAATTGATACATCCTAGAACCTCTTACAAAAGGACCACTTATCCACCATTGGCACATAAGACTAGGAAATGTGGATGCCTAAACAATATTTTTTCAAATTTCAAAGAGGATTTTCCCTTTTTAATAGAATTTTCCACCACTATATTTAGAGATATGGCATAATGGTTGGATCCTATAAAGGCCAGAATCTCTAATGACAACATATTTCGTTGAAAGCCAATTTGGGGAAGTTAAAAATCTATCCAACCATTCTACAATCTACAAAAAATATTTTCTTCAATTTTTCCAAGTAAACTTTCCTTTTTCTAACAATATATCCATTAAGAAATTATCTTTAATGAATATGACAAAATCTTCCATCACTCTCGGAGGTGGATATATGCCTCCTTTCTTTTCT
Organism: Sequoia sempervirens; assembly: GCA_007258455.2. Lineage (NCBI taxonomy): Eukaryota > Viridiplantae > Streptophyta > Pinopsida > Cupressales > Cupressaceae > Sequoia > Sequoia sempervirens. Next base: position 14,116 of record VDFB02222003.1, on the reverse strand, counting down.
TGTAGAGATGTGATTGCATTGAAATCTTCATCTAATATTACCTTCTCATCCCCTATATCATACAAAACTTGTGTGAATATATCCCATAGTAATTTATTATCCATAGTAGCAGTTGGAACATAAACATTTAACAACCAAAACTTTAAATCAAAATGTGACACATTCAATAACTGCCAGTTCCTTTCATTTCTAATTGATTCTATAACAATTGTTTTAGCATTCCAAAGAGTAATAAGTCCCCCTGATGCACCTTGTGTAGGAGAATGAACTAATTTCCACTTTACCCATTTTTGGATTGAAGATCCAAAAGCCATATCATAATTTTTAGTTTCTTGCAATACTACAACATTAGCTCCACAAGCATCTATTTTCTGCTTGACATGAGATCTTCTGTCAGGGGCATTAATGCCCCTAAAATTCTTGGATATTAGCCTCATTGATATCGATGAGAGAAACATGCTCTCCTCAGACGCTTACTTGCAGATAATGTCACCTTATTATCTAGATTTTTTACACCCTTGTTGCTATCTCTTATTTTAATTTAGTGATATATGATTTCCTCCCCCTCTTCCCTGGGGACTTCTTAACCACAAGCTGAATGTAAGGTGTCTACAAAATAGAAATATTTTGAGAATAATCAAAATCTAACATCTCCTTGTTTCCTTCCACTAACATTTTTCATCATCTATAAGGTCCCTCCCACTCACTATTACCTCTAATATTTTATCAACATCCATAGATTTAACCATATCCTTGCAACTAGGAAACTAAAAAAAAAAATCATCCTCTTCCCTTGCTACTTCATCTGATATTAATTCTATCAATTTTCTCCCTTCAGATAAAAGTACATTCTATCAGCTAACTCTTCCAAATTATCTTCCTACAACTTTTTAAAGGTCATTAAATCAAGGTCTTCTAGATCAGGTTTAGATAATTGTTCTCTTTGTCTATCCCCATGAAATTCTTGCAATTCCAAAATGTTTAAAGAGGTAGATTCTTGTAACTATTTATTAGATCATGTGTCAAATATCAAGGACTTAACAATCATTTCCAACTATTGCATAGAGATTGAAAGGGGGGAAGGATTATAACAAAACATTCTCTAAGATTGCAACCAAGATTTAGAAAAAAGAATAGAAATATTTTTAACATCGTTCTTAATACCCAGGATTATTATTCCTTTATTCATTTTGTCACTTTCCAAACTTACCAACTCCTTATATTTGGATTGCATGATCTTGTTAGAAGCCTTTGTTTTAGACACTTAAGGCAACCCACCTTGTGTTGTGTGGGTGTTGATCTTTTCTACCTCATGACAAGCACTGATAAAATATCCCAAATATGAAATTTAGAACATACTTTCTCTAGAGTTTCCATTATGATATTTTGAATCCACTTTCCATATTTAGATATTATATGAATTTGACTTGGGAAATCCTTTGTATTGTCTGAATCCAAGGAAATAGGGTTCCACCTTTTGGGAGATGGAACAATTAAGGGGACCTATTTCACTCTAGTTCACTAGGAAACCCTAGAGATCCCTCAAATAAGTGACTCAATTGAGGGAAAGGTATATATGAGGGTTTCCTTAGGTGTGATTAAAAGGGGGTTCACCACTAAGAAAATGCTTAGAAAGAAGGAAATGAAAGCAATAAGAAAATCTATCTATGGGTAAAAGCACAAAGTTGTGTCACACTTTATAAAATGACCAACACTGATCCAACTTTTAAACTTGAATCACTAAAAGTGGCATATATGTTTTGAATTTTGAAATGATGTAAACTAGTAAAATATGTATTTTTAGTATATTTTATGTTTGTATTTTAAAAAATAAAAATATAAAATATTTTAAACTAGTTTTTAATAAATTAGCACTATAATTTAGTTGTTGATAAAATGCCTAAAAAATGAAGTTATGGAGATATCAAACTTTTATAGTAATTTTTTTTCTTCAAATTTTTTGTTTATTTATAACTTGGAACTTTTAGTGCATGGATTTTTTTTTTCAATTTTGATATAATTTTTTAAATAGATATTAAAATGTGTTTGAATCAAAAAATAGTTGTTTCCATGAGACATCAACTTTAATATTAAATATTTATCTAAAATGGAAAAAAAATTATACCATCTTGAAATAGATTCTTTTATCTAGTGCATCATATTTTTTCATTTTTTTTAATAAGTTTTAGTATTTTTCCTTAGCATGGTAATCAACCTAATATTTTGTGCTGATAACCTACTTTTAGTAAAAATAAAAAATAAATAATAAATAATAATTAAACTATTGAAATAAATATATTTTTGAAAACTACACTTATAGATCTACAAAGGGTATTTTTATATTTAAAAAATTATTTATTTACATTAGTAGGAGTTATTGAAACTTCAAGTTTTTCAAATAATTTTATTTTTTGTAAATTGGATTCAAAGTGGTGCTCCATATATTTTTAGCCAACAATTTTTGTTGAGAAAGTTGTGGAAGTATCTAATTTATCTAGAATGAATCTTACTAGATCATATGTTTGACCAAAATTGATTTTTAGTTAGAAATACTTAAATTAAGTTGTGTTGATAAGTTGGCTGAAAGTGTGACACAATTTTGTACTTTTACGCCTATAAACCTGCAAATGAATTTGGAAATCCAAAATAGCCAAGCTAAGGATGAATGAAGCACATGGAAGATGAAGATGGCTAGAAAGATGCGAAAACTCTAAAATTGTTGATCTTAGTGTGCCTGGGACTCATAGAGAGGCTAGGCTGGCGTTTGTGGTCTAGTTAGGAGTTTTGTATTGAATCTAGAATCTTCTGTTGGAAAATCAGGATCTATAGAAAATTGTTGAAAATAGGTATACTGGGACTCATACGCCTAAGGTGGAAATTTAGTCCCAATATTTGGGTTTGACTGAAACTTTTGTATCCTTGAGTGATCTTTTGTAGCTTTCGTCTTATCTAATCTTTAGGTCTGAAAGTATGAATTCTGGCCTATAGATGAGTTTCTATGAAGATGATAACTTCTTGACAACTTTGACAACTTTCTTCAATCTTGCAACTTTGTCTTCAAAGGATCTTCAAGCTCCAAATCATCTAGATCTGCAATCACACATGAAGAGGGAAAATGTTGATGTGTTAGTGGATAGGGGTTTTCCTTGGTCAAACCTCATTTTGGTAATCAAACCTTGAAATGAAATGAAATAGAATGAAGGAATGATGAATGAACAATATGAAATATTGCAACTCACCAAACCCTTGAGATAAAGGCTACAATCTTATGTGAAATGGCTCCAAGGTATAAGGATCTTGAATCTTGATTGAATGCTTAAATATTTGTCTTGAATGCTTGCTTGAATCATGAAACCTTTATCACAAATCTTAGCTCAAAAACACACATGATGAATTTGTCACGATGCTTGAATCATGAATGTTGCTCCAAATACTTGATGATTTTCTCTTGAATTCTTTATAATTCTCTCACTTGAATGCTCATAAGATCAGTTAAATTTCTAGGGAAAAATATGTGAAATAACCTTATATTTATACTTGTTTATGCCAAATTTCTTGAAATTACAACACTATAAGCTGACAACTGATCTAGGAGAATAAAGTCCTACCAAGAATTGAATTCAAAATAGGTCCAAGCTAAAGTGAGACTCATACGTTAGTTGGTGCGTATGAATCCTAGTAACCTAAGCTTGGGACAAAAATTTCAAGAAATGTTAAGTTCAATGCAATATTCAAGATCGAGCCTTGAAACCTAGGTGGGACCCATATTCCCAAGGTGGTGTATGAGTCCCAGATCACTAGATTTGGAACATACAACCCAAAAACATAATTATGATTGGTCATTTGATAAATGTTGAGATTATCTCGAGAGAAATGCATTAAATTTTTAGCAGGGAGGGCCCAAACAAGTGTAAAAATGTAAAGGGGTACATTTTTCTACGATACAACAACCAACAAAACACATACCCTAACTGGTTTTAGGTGGATTTCTAATGAAATTATAATCATGTTTGAGGAAAATCCCTATATGATTAGCCAAAATTTCTATTAATTGTAGCTCCCTATATTCAAGAGCAAGAGAATGTAATTGAATCCAAAAGGGAATGAATTTAACCAAAAAATTATCTAGATTTAAATTTTGGGACCACGATTGCATGAACAAACCAGACCCATCAAATACCCAAGATTTCACTTTATATTACATCTCTTTAAGATTTTCTATCAGAAAGAACTACGAAAATTCCCTATCCTTGGTCTAAATAGAAAAAATTATTAGCCCCAATCCATTCTTCAAATAACAATTTTTTTAAAATCTCTATATCAGGGAAAAGTTTCCAGAACTTATAGATTAAGACTCTCTCACAAAGATCTTAGAATTGTGGATCTAAAAGGCCTTCAAATAAGGTAATACTAATAATACCCTTTTGATCATTATTTCCTGAACATCAAGTTTTGGAATCCCCTTGTTGTTGACATACAAAAGCTTTTGAACCCTGCTTCCTTGAGATATATCCCTACTGAGGCTCCTTACGCCTCCATTATAGGGACCCTCGTTTTCTATGTTGTGGTACCTTTTTCCTTCCATTTTTCTTAGCAGACTTCTTTTTATGCCTCCATTGTTCCAACTTTTTATCCTATGCATGATGCTTTGTTTATGATCTTTTGATAAAATATATCTCGAATAGTGTGGACTCTATGCATGATGTTCTTGGTTTTGATCTTTGAAAAATCATCTCTTTCTTATTAGTGTAACTCTTTCCATGATAAATTCTACCTGCTGACCCTCAGACAAGGTTTTTTCATTCATTTCAAAAAAGGCAACTTGCATCTGCATTGATGCTTTTCGTTCTTGATTACATCTCCACTTGGAATACTATTCACATCACAAGCAGCATTATTTGTATTTCGATTGAGGTAAAATCATGTTTATCATTGGTTGGTTCACATCACAGTGATATTGGTTTGGTATTTCGGTTGAGGTAAAATCATGTTTATCACACTTCATTGATGGTATCTTGGCTTGGCATACAATATTTTGAAGCTCATTACATTACATATTGTATCATGGTTTGTAATCATGCATTTGTAGTAAGTTAAAGTTAGATCATTTGCAAGTTTAAATTCGGCTTGTTGGACCGTAGTAATCTCCATTCTGCTTATGTTTTATGTTAGCATGTTTTCACTTTGATAGACCTTGATACTTTGTTTTGATGTATTGATCGCTAACATTAGAGCGATGGTGGATTTATTTTGTGATGTGATGATACATTGTATGGTGGTAATTATTTCTGACATGCTTTATATTAGCATAGATGTCTACTTCAGATGTTATTGTTATATATATGCTTATGGTAGATTAATTGTTATTTTACTTTTGGTCGGGCTTGATGATATACTGGGTGTGGAGAACGGAGTTGCATCACTCAGCTATGGCGTTCCTCGTGATTTTCGTGGATTTTCCCCTCAATGCATGTGTTTGAATCATGGATTATATATATGTATGTTATTTGTTTGAGTCTGATTGCGTACATGACAATCGACTCCACCGGTTTCACAAACCGAAAGTACGTCAAGACTCCAATGGTAATGTTGATCGGGAGGTAGTAACGGTTTTTCCTAGTCTAATCTCAAACCCAGTCATAGTATGTCGTTAGTTTAGGTCTGGTATTTATGGATGTTTCATCTGTGTCTGTTTGGATTATTTGTTATGAAAGGTTAATTTTGTGAATTTAATGGTAGATTAATGTTCTTTGTAATTTAATGCTTATTTTAATTAATTTTAGATATTTTAGATAAAATCTTTATATTCTATTTAATTAATTAAATTAGTTTATTTGGTTAAATAATTTAATCATTGTGATTAAAGTTATTTTATTAAATTAATTAATTAATTAATTAATTTAAGTTACTTTTATTTGAGGAAATAGTTAAAATATTCTTTAAATGTTTTCAGGGAAATGAAATTTTAAATATAAAATAAAAAGGAAATTGATTTTTGAATTTTGCATTCTTTAATTCTTTAAAATAAAATAAATTCTTGTTATTTGAGGAAAGAATGATCTGTGTTTGTTAGAAGATATTTTTCTTCTTTTCCATGTGTGTTAGTTAAATTTATTGCAATTTCTTGTTGAGGATTCTCTCAGAGAAGATATTATGAGATTTGGGGAAAACAAGAAAAAACACTTCACGGGAAATGAGAAAGAACAGAGTTCTGCTAAAAAAAATTGTGTTAATTTGTGATTTCCTTTGGGTTTTTGAATTAAAATTTCTAGAAGAGGTTCTCGGATAGATTTTTGTTTAGTATTTTCATTCTTCTGGAAATTGGTGTTTGCAAGGGCTTTGGAAGATTGCACACAGCAGGCAAAGCTTCTCTTCTATAGTCAAGTTCTTCAAGCTACAGGGATACAGGTATTTCCCTATTTATTTAATTTATTTTCTTTTGAAAAGATTGCCTGTGTAAGAATTAGTTTTTGTGCAAGTTTTTTTTAATTTTGTGAGATTAAAAGATTGTCTAAGGAGATAATGTTTGATTAAAGCTTTTGTTCTTCTCAGAAACCTTTTGTTGAAAATGTTCTGTAGAAAGCTTGTTATCTTATGTGTTAAAT
>VDFB02222000.1:0-15081 GCA_007258455.2 Sequoia sempervirens | reverse complement strand
TTTCCATTATACCATTAACGACCTTCTAATGTATAAAAATAATAATGATAAATAATAGAGCTAAATAATACCTTCAACAACAATAGTGCCAAGTTATTCTTCTGACAAATCTCTAACCTCATTTAGGCCCAAACCCTCAAATTCATGAGACCCAAATAATCATACAACATGATCCCATAAGTATGTGAACAAATGTACTATCTTTTGTCAAGAAGGTAGCTTCTAGATGTATCTCCCAATTGTCCTTCTACAAAATAGTTAACCATTTAAAATCAGTCAACTAAATTTTTACTAAAATAATGCATATATCCATAGTCTATATATCACAAATGTTATTAATGAATGAGGGTCATTACAACGGAAGTGGAAAGGTCACCCGAGCACCCAAAAAGAAAGGAGTTGGATAGGCTATGGGTTAGGTGCCCATGTGAGAGTCTTGAATATATAATTAATATTTTATTATGTCTTTTGGATGTCCAAGAAGAGGGGCATGGGTTTTTGTAGGTGGTTTTGTGCCTCTTGTTTTGGTTTACCATTTGTGGTTTTACCTCCCACAATTTCTATAAATTGGAGCCATGTGATGGTAGTTTCATATTGAGTTCTTATAGGTAACAGGGTATTGTTAGGTTGATTTGAGATCAATAGTGAAGTGTATTATTGTGTACTCTCATTGGAAGATTAATAATATACTTGTCCTCTTTTCTTGGGTGGAGTTTTTTCTTGAAAGGGTTTCTCCACGTAAATCTGGTGTCACATTTTGTTTGCTGATTTCTATATTGTGATGTATGTTGTAATCACATATTTATTTATGATTTGGTAATATAATTTTTAGATCTGAATTCACTTGTAGCTACATTCATATTTGTAGCTTTTCAATTTTTCAACATCGTAACTACTTTTTACTTGATACCGCAAGGAGGAACTAGTAGATGTGGATATTGAAACAACCACATCTCTAGCCCTTGCTATAGGTAAGATTCCTGGTACTACCCTATCCATTATTTTGTTGTGAGCAAGTTCTCTCTTTCCCCCTAAAGTATAGATTGCGAGGAGGATGACTTGTTGGATATAATCAATTAGAGCAATACATTTCATGTGTCTTTAGATTGAGTTTTGTTTGTTTGTTTGTTCCCATTTGTTTGTATATATTTATAGTCTCTCTTGAGGACCCAAGATACCCTTGTAGGTACTTGGATATAAAGAAGATAATATGTTGTACACTTCTTCTATTTCTACCACCATTCTTCTCTTTGTTGTGACTTGATTTTTGACATTTAGGGATGATGCAAAGCATTGGGGGAATTTAGTCCTTCTTCCATGTTGACTTGAATTTAAATATTTTTACTTTGTCTTCTTGTGTTCCTTCTTCATGATCTGAAACATTTGAGGACATGATGACAATTCATACACAATTATATATAAATGTTGTCAATATGATCATATTGGCCCTGAATATTGAAATTCCCCTATCTCTCTCTATCATGTATTTCTTATCATGAGACCTCAAACAACCTATGTTTCTTTACACAATGCAAGGAAGGGAAAAAACTATCACATTCATATTGTAGATCACTTATCTCATGTATCTTTTTGAAACATGTTTGCATTTGGTTGTCTTATCCATTCTCTAATGTGGGGGAAACCCACTAGACTATGTCTTTATGATTGTCTATGTCTCTTTTCTATGGTTGTCCCACAACATAATTTGTAGGAGTCAGAAGCTAATTGGATTTCTGTATAATCCCTAGTATAACACATCTTGCTACCCATATATATTGGTGTCATTTTGTGTCTACATGTAATAGTATTTATGTCTAATTTTTTTCTTTTCACCTAACATGTTTGTTTATAGTTGACTTGTTTGTTGTGATACAACTTAACTATTCTATGCAAGATCAATTCAGGCCTCTTCCTTAGGGGAAAATATGTATGGATAGAAGACTCTACTTCCCTTTTTCATCTTGGGTAAGAAAACTCTCTCCCTTTTTATTTTATTTTGTATTTCCTCTTGAACTCATTTTCTCACTAAAGTGGGAAAAAATGTAATGTTGTAAATTGCATCATATGCAATTTCACATTCCATATGCTTTCCTCTTTAAAAAAACTAGGATAATTATTCTCTCCCTCAATTGAAAACCATTTCCCACCATCTGGCATGCCCCATTCCTTGATCGTTAATCTAATTTTTCCATAGACCAATCTATGTTGCAAAGAAATTTGCAACCCATGCTAGCGTAATAAAAATCTATGACTAAGCTGGCCATTGAGATATTACACCTACCATATTGTGGTAGTGTAACACCTTTTCTAACTTGGAACCATGTCAAAAATCACTTGGGCTAGATGTTTGAAAGAAAAAGTCCCTCTCTTTTCTAAAGTATCAATTCAATTTTCATTCTTCATGCAACAACTTCTTCATTCTTGCTCTCATGCTCTCTTGAAACACACATACAACTCTTTCTTCTCCATTCTACAACATTTTCTTGAGAAAGTACTAGCTTTCTTCATATTTCTACACACACATTTTGTAAGGAGCTATCCTATGACTTTCAGAGTAAGCTTCATTGTTGCATCATGAGATCTTACTTCAAGGAAGCCATTGCCATCTTAGAGGTTTCTTGTTGCTCCTTTATTACACTAGCAAGCTTCACCTTTAATTCTTGTACGAGGTGACTCTTCAAGAACCTTTCTTGAGCATTTTATCTTTGTCCTTGATTAGCATATGGATTTCTTTATCTTTTCACATCTATATTTTTCATTATCTTGTGTAAGGTTTTCCATGGAGGTGGAAACACCAATACAAGGGTTTAAATAATGCAAACTCCTAAATACTCACCCTAACATTTCACTTTGGTCTTATGTGTGTAGGTGTGGGTGGAAGAAATTTTTGAAGCAAGCTTGAACTCCACGAAACATGCTTCTAGTGATATCTCAACCTCTCCTCATTTTTGTCTCATTTCTATTTAACACCTTTACTTTTAGTACCATTAATTTTGTACATTTATATTCTGCATCTCCTTTCACATCTATTTAAACCTATGCACAATACTTTATGTTTTTTGGTGATAACCTTATTTTCTATTTGTACAGGGCACCAACATGGTATGTTGTTGTCTTGGAAAAAGAGCTTTTTGAGTTGTCCAAATGACCTTTGTGTCATTCCCTTTAGGTTTCTAATGTCTGAAAGGTCTAGGTAATTTATGTACTCTATTAAAATTCATATTTCTCCATTTCCATCTCACTTGGTCTGTTTCAACTGAGAGACAATTTGTTGCTTGAGATATCACCATCTTGAGGGTAGAAATTTTCCTCCTCTACACTAATACATGTGAAAAGATAAACAAAACAAAGACACAGAATCTTAAAATTAGCCACACGAACAATCATAGTTCATTTATTAGCACATTTGAGTGCTTAAGTAATAATGAACAACAAGGGGAGAGCAATCATGTGTAAATATGACATTCTATGTACCACATCAAATGTAATGTTCACTTTCATCTTCAAACACAAGTTACATTATGGTTCATTCATGTGCAAGTGTCACTCTAGGATACCCCTTGACATTAATTATAGTCCTAAAAACTTGAAATCTATAGTGGAGGAAGATAATAAGACTTTGACAAGATTGTGGTACTATGAATTCCTTAATGAAATTCTTCAGTGAATTTTGAAGGTCTTGATCCAATAACTTAAGATCCCTTTGTAAAATTACCTAAAACTACCCTTGCTAGTAGATCCTTGGGTTGTTGTGTCAAATTCTTGGCTAAAAAGTTGAATGAAATCTAGCCCCAACATACCATTTTTCATTGTTGTCCTTTTAATTTGTTGTAGAAAATGTCAAATACGACCAAAATAAAACATAGTGGGATGAATGTGCCAATTGATTGAAGTAACATGTTCAACACATTATGATTTTGGGAAAATATTGTGCAATTTGGTAAATTCAACTAGCCTAAGACTACACATAATCTTGAAATTTCTAGAAACAATCTTGCTCTTAGGTTTTTGAAAGCTCCTTGATTTACATTCAAGTAGTTGTAAGAGAAATGTATATTAAAAAATTTGTAATAGAGCATGGCATTGGTTCAAAGTAGGATTAACGACCAAATAGATATAATTTTATAATCATAAAAATTATGTTCTCCAGTGACATAAATAAATATATAGAAATATATAATATTTTTCTCAACTCACAATGCCAAATATGAATTTATAAAGATGTCTATTTTCAATAATTTGGATAAATTATCAAATATCTATAGAACAACCATCTAAAAATCATTGAACAACATTGAACAATTAACAAACACTTACTATTACTATATTGTAAGCATACAACATTTTGGATCATAACATCTACGAACCCCCTTCAGTAAAATGGGAAACAAACATTAACAACCCACAACATATTAACACTTTGTGTCATATAAAAATAACAAACCCCCATGATCTAATTGATGATGCTACCCATGAAAATGTTTGGGGAAATCCAAATGATAAAGATCCTCCTCCATCTAGTTTTTCTTTTGTTGCTTAGACATTGTTGGGGTTGGTCCTTTTAGTGTTCTTTCATCTTTTTTTTTGGACATGGTTCAGTTAGTCATTATGGGTGTGTCTCACTACCACCCTCCCTTTCTTTTGTGAACATTGTAATATGATTTTATCAATAAAGTTAAATAAAAAATATTCATTAAAAAAAGTGATCATTTTATAAAAAAGTTTATATAATACGCAGTTTTGACCCAACCTAAAATAAAACAAAAATAGATGCACTTGTTTTGATTTTCTATTTTATTTTTAGTCCATAATTCAAGTAGTTTAATTATCTTATGCATGACCTAAATCTTATAAAAAAATAGAAGTCACCCAACACATACGTGAAATATTACGATGAACAAATAAAAATTATATACAAAGCAATAGACTTTTAAAAGCTATTTAAATTAAAATCATAAATATACATATAAATTCAATGATTTTATAAATAACAATATTTTTTATGTTCAATAAAAATATAATACATTTTCTAATATTAAACAGAATAACATTTTAAACAAATCAATCTTACATTTTAATATTTAAATTATAATAATACTCTTCAAAAAATATTGCTTTTATTATTAAAAAAAATTTAAAATTTATTATATATTTAAAAATAAAATTTAATTTTCTTTAATTTTATAATTTCTGAAAAACATTGATAACATAATTTTATACAAAACAAACAAAAACATTTACTCTAATAAAGAACAAATACAAAACATACGATAACATATTTAAAAAATAAAAAGAAAAATGAAAGAGCTTAGCAATAATTCTCCGCTAATAACCAACATATTTAACAGCTTTAAATAGACAAGTGTTAAAGGAAACCGGGCCATGTTCAAACAAATAAAATTATCTATTTTTCTAACACAACTTTAGTTTTATTTTTCTTAAAAATAGAATCTATTTAACCGCCATGTGTGTGAAAACTATTTCATTCGGTACTTAACCGCTTCACTTTCATCAAGCCGGCGATTTGAATGGCTCCATTCTATTGCCTCGTGACTCAACGTGATTCTCACCGATGATTGTTCTGCTACAAATTCCCGCCACTAACCATCTTTTTCATATTACCTTCACCTTCATTATGGGTCTATCCCCGAATTTTCCATTGTGCACAGTCCTAATCCAATGAAACTAAGCAGGCAACTGCCATGATCAGAAGATTCCAATTCTTCACCGGTTTCGTGAGGCACTACCGATCCAAGCCAACGTTAGCGCTGATCAATCCAGTAGTTCTTGTCAACCACCCTCTCCAACGCCGTGGAATGCTCCTTCAACGTAATGTTCCTTCATCCGCAAAGTGTTATCTCCAGAGAACATACCATCAGTAGGCCTCTTTCTAGTCACCATTTCAAGGATGAGCATCCCGAAGCTGTAAACATCTCCCTTGGTACTCACTTCTCCTCCCAATCCATATTCTTGCAACATTAAAAAGTGATTTCATTGTTGAGAGGAAAAACTAATAGATGGGGCAAAACCGCCATTTCAACACGTAAATTGGAAAAATGTTGACAGCGGTGTTTACCGCAGCCTACCCTTCACCGATGCTGCGTAAATGGGACGTTATCAGATCTGAAATTCCAAAATCAGCCACATGGGCTGTCATGGTTTCGTCCATTAACACATTTGAGGGCTTCAAGTTGCAGTGAAGAACATGGGGAGAACAATCGTGGTGTAAATATGCCATCCCGTATGCAACATCAAATGCTATGTTCACTCTCATCTTCAAACTCAAGTTACACTGCATTTCGCCTCAGGTGGAGGTGGTAGTTCTAGGCTCCCCTCGCGACATAAATTCCACAAGATTCCTAAATCTCCAAATGGAGGAAGAGGACAAGATTCTTGACAGATTGCTATTCGATTTTTTAGACTGCATTCCCATCTAAAATGTTTTGTATGAATTTGAGGGTCCCATCGAATAATGAAGAAACAAATAAAATAATGTACGTAGATGTAATGCGAAGCCCAACACCAATCGGAGAAGGGAGAGAGATATGAATTGTTTCCAAGATAAAGCCCTACGAGAGATACATCACTTTAATAATTGAAGGATTACACTAATCCACTAAAGCATGGAATTCTCCGCAGAATAGCAACCGATAAACGGTATCCCCGTGAAATCTCTTCCAACACTCCCCCTCAAGTTGGTGCGAAAATGTCAATCGAGCCCAACTTGGACAATATTTCGTGAAACTTGAGAGCTGGAAGTCCTTTTGTAAATATATCCGCCAATTGCTGATTTGTAGGGACAAAGGTTGTGCGGATGACATTGGCTTGCACATTCTCTCTAACAAAATGACAGTCGACTTCAATGTCGTAGTTTGCGCTTCATTGTTACCACCGATTGTTAACATGCATAAAGTGTTCCATTTTCATCGCTGCATTTACTCGAGTTGGTGATGAAATATATCCGCAAAAGGTCCTTCAACGAGTTGCCAGTTTCATATAATTTCATCGGTAGCGATGCCATATTCGCCTTCAACACTTCAACGAACAACACTCGCTTTTTACTTTTCCATGCGTGACCGTTTCCAACAAAAGCGCGCGCGCGTACAATAGCCAGACCTCGATTAATGGGAGATCCCGCCCAATCAAAGCACTGCAGATAGTAATAGAATTATAATGGCCTTACGCGATCCATATACCCTTCGCCGACATCCTTTTAGATACCTGTGAAAATTGGCACAAAGATGCATAATGTTGAGCCTTTGGAGGCCGCATAGAAACTAATTTACTAGATTAATCCCAGATAAGAAAGGTCGCCTGAATGGTTAAATAGATTAACCTACCAACCAGCCTTTGAAACTGACCAATATCAGACAACAATGCACCAGTATCATCCAATTTTCCCCCGCTATCTGTTGGCGTATCTGATGGTTTGATTCCAAATTTACCGGTTTCTTGTAACAAATCCAGCACATACTTTCGTTGATTAAGAAAGATGTCGTTTTTTGAATAGGCAACTTCTAATCCTAGAAAGTACTTCAAAGTGCCCAAATCTTTAATGGAAAATCTATTGTGTAGCAGAAGTTTTAGCTTAGAAATTGCATCTTGATCATCACCAGTAATGACTATATCATCAACATAAATCAGCACAACGACAATACCTGAGTTACTTCTTTTAACAAACAGAGAAGGATCTGCATTACTTCGTTTCAGCCCATTCAGCATAAGGACAGAGCTAAGCTTAGCATACCAGGCCCGTGGAGACTATTTAAGCCCGTAGATTGCCTTTTTTAACTTACATACTAAACCAAACGTGGCCTCTTGCGGATGCCCAGGTGGTATGCTCATGTAAACTTCTTCTTTAAGATCACCATGCAAGAAAGCATTTTTGACATCCATTTGAAACAATTTCCAATCTTGATTGACGGCAAGGGAAATGAGGACCCAGAATGTGTTCATCTTTGCAACAGGCGCAAAAGTTTCCTGGTAATCTATGCCATATGTTTGTGTGAATCCTCTAGCAACAAGTCTAGCCTTATGTCGTTCTAAGGAACCATCACTGTTGTATTTATTTTTGTACACCCAACGACATTCGACAGTTTTCCTTCCTGGAGGTAGCTTAACAATCTCCCATGTGTTATTGTCATCTAGAGCTTGTAGCTCGTCTTGCATAGACTTCCTCCAGACTGCAATGGAGTTAGCTTCTCTAAAAGTTTTAGGTTCTTGATTATGATCAACTGTACTCAAGAAGGCTAGGTGAGACTGAGAAATATTATTATAAGACAGGTGTTCCTGTATAGGATAAGATGTAGCATGATAAGTAAAGAAATCTTTCATTCGCTCTGGAGGACGAGTTGCTCTACTCGATCTTCGAGTAGCTTGAGGAGATGTGGGGATTGGTGTAGCTTCAGGAACTTCGGCATCATGATCAGGAACAACATCCTCATTGGTAACAGTAGGAAGCAGAACCGAGTGAGACACAGACTCCCCCTGTGACCGACTCCCAGATTCAACACAAGCCTTAAAAAAGGATTCAGACTCCACAAAACGGACATCACGTGAAACAACAATTTTATGAGTGACTGGATCATAGCATATGTACCCTTTCTTAGTGGAAGAATACCCAAAAAAAACACACCGGGTAGAGCGAGCTTCTAACTTATCTCTGTGTATTGCTTGCTGGTGCACATAACAGACACATCCGAATACCCTCAAGTGTGAGATGTCAGGTGTCCTATTTTTTAGTATCTCCAATGGAGACTTGAACTGAATAACACGGCTGGGAAGACGGTTGATCAAATATGCAGCGGTTAATACACCATGAGACCAATATTGTTTTGGGACCTTTGTTTGAAACATAAGGGCCCGTGCGGTTTCCAGGATGTGTCGATTCTTTCTTTCGGCCACCCCATTCTGTTGTGGAGTTCCGACACAACTTGTTTGATGTATAATGCCTTGGCTTTGAAGATATTCTGAAAAAGATCCTTTAACATATTCGGTACCATTATCAGACCTAAAAGTTTTAATTTTAGCACCAAACTGATTAAATACCATAGTATGAAAATCTTTGAAGACAGAAGTCACTTCAGTTTTTGATTTTAACAAGTATAACCAGGTAGCACGAGAAAAATCATCAATGAACAACACAAAATATTTATATCCATCATAAGAATCAATTGGCGCAGGACCCCATAAGTCAGAGTGAACTAATTCAAACAACTCAGTAGACATAGAAGACGAGTTGGCAAAAGGTAAACGTGTTTGTTTAGAAAATTGACAAACATCACAGACATCAGAATCAACAGAAACAGAGGGACAAAGTTTTGACAAGATACGGTTGGATGGATGTCCAAGCCGTTTATGTAAAGTGTGACTTTCAATTACACCATTGGCATGATATGCCTTATTGAGGGAGTTCAGAAAATAAAGTCCATGTGAGTATGTTCCTTTACCAATCGTCTTCTTCGACTTTCGATCCTGAAAGATGACAGATGTTGGAGAAAATATGACATCACAATTTAAAGAATTAGTAATTTTTCCAACAGACATAAGTTGAACAGGAAATGATGGAACAACTAGAGCATCAGATGGAGCATTATGAGAAAAGAAACTAATTTTACCACTTCCTAAGGCTGAAACAGTAGTTCCATTTGCAACAGAGATATCATGCTTATCAGTTTTCAGAATAAAATTGGTTACTAAAGAAGGAATGTTGGCCATATGATCTGTAGCTCCGGAATCAATAATCCAGGAATTAATTTTGGAATTTGAAGTAAGATAAGCATGAAGATTACCTGACACGAGAGAGGAAGTGGATGGACTGTTGCCAGAAGAGACAGTCTTACTGAGTTGTTGAAGAAGATGACCCAACTGATTGATTGAAAAAGAAGTTTCGGCTACAGCAGCATAATCCTTCCGACCCTTATATTCAGATTTGAGATGAGGATGTAATTCCCAGCAGCGATCCTTGGTGTGCCCAATTTTCTTGCAGTGATCACATTGATAGAGTTCCTTCTTACCCTTGTAGCGAGAAACATTCCTATTTTTGTCGGAAAAGTGAGGCTTTCTTTTATCATCCTTTTCAGCCAAAAGAACATTAGATTCAATCTTCTCTGTTGAAGTTTTGGATTCTGAGCTCATAGTCTTTCTTCGAGTTTCCTCTCGCTGAATAATAGCACAAACACCAGCAAGAGTGGGTAATGTGGCATCCATCAAAAGATTGCGCCTTATGTATTCATACTCAGGTTTTAGGCTACGAAGAAGTGAGAAAATTTTATCCTCCTCAGCTCGTTTCAAAAGAGTTTGGGGATCTGTGGTATGTGGACGATACAGGTTCAATTCGTCCCACAGTTTTTTAAGATTCCCAAGGTGTTCACTAAAGGTTTTCTCACCTTGTTGGGCTGCAGCAATTTCAAGAGTGAGTTCAAAAATACGTGCAACATTATTTTGGTTCCCATATAATTCAGCGACTGAATCCCATAATTCTTTTGCTGAATTAGAAAAAGTGAAAATTTCAGCAATATGAGTTTCCATCGAATTGAGTAACCATGATCGAACAAGTTGATCATTGGATATCCAATCCTCATATCCCGATTCAGTAGTTTGAGGACATTTTTTATCACCATTAACGAAACCAAATTTTTTCTTGCCACCAAGCGACAGAGTGACAGCTCTAGACCATGCTACATAATTGATACCATTTAACGGAACTGATGAAAGTCTCCAACTAGGATTTGAATCAAACTCAGCCATGAAAAAGCAAGAAAGAAGATGCTAAAAAACACTTACAAAAAACTCTGCAGCAGATTCAGAATACTCCAGATTTCTGAGGCAGATCACAGGGCGGAAGAGACGGCGCCTAGATACCATAAAAGAGAACCCAAAATCACGCCACACAGAACAAGATCTTGGATTTTAGAGATCACAAAATGATTAAATTCGCACATACAAATCTGCTCATACAAATCTGCCAAAAAAACCTAGTCGTGCAGGGAAAATCACGCAGTTTTAGAGGCCAGAGAATGATGAGAATCACGCCAAAAACTGCGCCCAGATGAAGCATACCAGAAGCAGCGCACAGATCTGCTAGAGAAGATGAAAATTGTGCCAAAAATGCGCCCAGATGAAGCGCACCAGTGTCAACAAATACTGATGATCTGGAATGCAATGTTATTGTATTCAAAACAACAAAATCGGGCCTCTTGTTGATAGATTCGCCATTTTGCACATCAATATTGAGCTTCAAATGCCTTGCGCCAATGTCCAGACGGATTTGAAGTGGGGACAAAGACTTCAGGGGCAGGACAAAATTTAAAACTACCGTATCTTCTCAGCAATACACTGCAGTTTGTTCATGCTGACCGAGGAGATCTTCTTACGTTTCAGATCTGAAGAAAAAAACAATGAAGAAACAATGCATGGAATCACCTTTCAGATCTGAAGAAATCCTAACCTTGCTCTGATACCATGAAGAAACAAATAAAATAATGCACAGAACACAGATGTACGTGGTTCGGCCTTAGCCTACGTCCACTGGAGAAGGGAGAGAGGATATTGCATTCATAATTGTTTCGAGAGATTACAAAAGCTCTACATATAGAGATACATCAGTCTTAATTAGAAGGATTAAGACGAATCCCACAAAGTATGCATTCTCCAGAAATAGCAACCAGGATAGAAACAGATCCCCGTAAATCTCTCTTCTCCAACAAATAACTTAATAGCCACCAATTTGTTATCAGACAAGAGCCCTTTGTAAACTGACCCGAAGCTACCATTGCCTAGTAAATTAGAGGCACTAAATCTTTGGGTTGCTGTGTGAAGTTCCTGGCTAGAAATTTGCATGAAACCCTTCCTCAACAGACTATTTGTAAATGGTGCCCTTTTAGTTCTTCTGTAGAAAATGTAAAATGCCCCCGAAATGCAACACAATGCTAAGAAAGTGCCAATTGAAGCAACCACGATAATCTTCCTGTTCACTGCAGCATGATTTTTGTCAGAGCTTGTGCAATTTGGTAAATTCAACCAGCCCGAGGCTGCACACAATCTCGGATTTGCCACAAATGATGTTGCGCTTAGGTTTCTGAAAGCTCCTTGATTTGGGACTGATCCATTCAAGTTGTTGTATGAGAAATTTAAATGCCGGAGCATGGTGAGATTTGCAATAGAACGTGGCACTGGCCCAGACAACTCATTGAAAGATATGTCAATGCTTTCAAGGCTCTTAAGCTGCCCTATTGATATTGGCACCATTCCCTCCAATTTGTTTTTGGCAAGGTTCAGGTATTGCAATTCCGAGCAACTGCCAATATCGGCAGGGATAGGTCCTGAGAGTTTATTAGCTGAGATATCTATTGCTTGAACCTGTTGCATTCCTCCCAGCGAAGGCAATCTTCCTGTCAATGAATTGTATGAAAAATTGAGATAAAACACCAATGAATGGAGGCCTGAGATGTCCATAGGGATATTTCCTGTGAGGTTGTTGTATGAGAGGTCAATCATTCTCGAGGCGGAAACATCGCCCAATGGCATTGGGTATCCTTCCTGTGAACTCGTTATGACTCAAGTCAAGTTCCCTCAGCTGTTGCAGGTTGCCCAAAAATGAAGGAATGTCTCCAGAAATATGATTTAGCTGAATTCGTAGATATGCAAGGTTAACCAGCATGTTAAACTCTGATGGAATACTGTCGTGCAATTTGTTGGAGCTCAAATCCAACAATTGTAGATTCTTCAGACGGCCTAATGCACTCGGAACCTGCCCAATTACATTGTTAGAACTTAGAAACTTCTCAAGTCAGTAAGGTTTCCAATCTCTTCTGGTAATTTACCAGTGATGTTGTTCCTATCCAAGTATAGCTCTGATAGCCTGGGAGAGAGGTTTCCTATGCCCCTTGACAATTTGCCACTGAAATTGTTTCCTGCTAGATTGAGCAATTCAAGAATGGAGCAGTTAGAAAGTACATCTAATACACACATTGTAGCACAATCCCCATTTGACAAGCTATTAGCCTCAAGGTTCAGTTTCCATAGAGCAGTTAGCATTCCCAATTCCTGAGGCACCACACCACTTAGCAGATTGGATGAGAGGTCAAGCCGCAAGAGCTGAGAACAATTTCCCATAGACTTTGGTATACCCCCACGAAATTGATTATGTGACGCAAGAAAACTTCGTAAGTTGGGGAGCTTCAGGCAAAGTTCTGCAGGAATGTAGCCTACGAACCTGTTTGCTGTCAGGCCAAACCCCTGCAATTGTGTACAGTATAACAGAATAGGAAAAACATTTCCCTCGAAGCTGTTAGTACCAAGACCAAGAGATTCTAAACTTGTCAGCATCCCCAATTCTCGGGGTATTTCTCCGCTCATCTTGTTATATGTTATAAAAAATACTGTGAGCGCGGAACAGTTTCCTAGAGATTTTGGGATGCTGCCGCTAAAATTATTGCTCGTCAATTCCAGCACTTGCAATTTGGGTAGCTTATAGTCTATAACATCTGGAATTGTACCTTCAAACATGTTGTTCCCTAGCGTCACTATTTTCAATTGAGTACAGTTCATGAGAAGATAAATTGATCCTCCAAGGCTATTATTAGTGAACCACAGTTCCTGCAGTCGGGTAAGTGAACCCAATTCTGCTGGAATTGTGCCATGCAATGAATTGGAAGACAAATCCAGCCTCTCCAGAGACGAACAGTTCCCCAGGGCCATGGGAATGGTACCTGTAAGGACATTTTTATGAAAGTAAATCAGCCTCAGTCTCCATAATTTGCCAATGTCCATGGAAATGCTACCAATGAGTTTGTTGAAACCCAGATACAGATATTGTAATCTGGTCAATGTTGTTAATATCTCAGATGGAATTGGTCCTTCAAGCGCATTCCCGGACAGAGATAAGACATGCAATTTTGTGCAGTTCCTCATCGAGCTGGGGATAGTGCCTGTTAAGAGATTATAACCAAGATCTAGTACCTTAAGCGCAGTCCAATTCGCCAAGCCTTGAGGGATGATACCACTCAGTCTATTGAAGGAGATGATGAGTTTCTTTAAGTTATGTATGGAAATCAACTCTGGTGGAATGCTTCCGGTTAACAAATTATTGTTTAATCTGAGTTCTAAAAGATTTGTGCACGCAGAGAGACTGACTGGAATTGAACCTTGCAAGCTGTTTTCATACAGCTTAATGAACTGCAGCTTTTCTAATTTACCAAGCTCTTGGGGAATGAGGGCAGAGAAACGATTATGAGACAGGTCAAGCATTGTGAGGAAAGACATATTGCCTATGCGAGGGGGTATCGTACCAGCCAGTCTCTTATATTTGAGAACCACACTCAGAACCCTTTGATTGCCATCGCAAGTTATTCCAGTCCAGTTGCACATATTGTTTGCATTCACCCAGTTGGACAAAGAAAGACTTGGATCCTTTTTAACAGATTTTTTAAGCTCAAGCAAAGCTTCTGCGTCAATCTGATTCTGGTATTGCAACTCATTGGATGAAAATGTAACAAAGATAAAAGTGGTGAAGATGAGTAAAAGAATCAACTGACCTTTACAATTCATGGGCTCTTCCAAATTATTCATTTCTGAAATCCAGAATTAGTTCACCTGTAACTGCAATTGTTTACCCGCTCTTGCTAAAAGGATAGGTAGCAGATCATTGCTTCTCTTATTGAAAGTTTCATGTCAGAAATTGGAAATATTCAAAGTCAAGTGAAGAGAGACCATGAAAAATATTCAAAGTCAAGTCTACAATATAGTTTAAAGTAGCGTCTCATTTTCAACTAAACTTATTATTTATAAATTTCATCTTATGGAAATTTGAATTTGGGTTTACAATGAAGACCATTTCAAATATTCGTTTCAAATGCATGTTAAATATATATTTTTTTACAAGAGTACAAGTCAAATTTTGAAATTTGAATTTAAGTTTCTACAATGAAAATCCAACACTTAAATCTCTTAATCTCAACTTTTTAGATCAATTAATTAATTCTTCTAAAAAAATATTCAATTGAAATTGAAAAACTAAAACAAATACACAAAGTTTTTTATTGTCTTTTGAAGATTACCCAAAATAAAATAACCTTAATA
>VDFB02221999.1:0-11956 GCA_007258455.2 Sequoia sempervirens | reverse complement strand
ATAGAATGACAACTCAATATCATAGATAACACAAGATCATGAATCATCATGATTATATCTCATCAATTTACCTTATACCTTGCATACCATTTTTTCAAATCATTTTTTTTGTACAATACACTATTCGAATTTTGATGCTTTAATTAAACCACTCACTAAAGCCAACATTTGTTCCATTTCATATTTTTAATGAATTTTAAATCACTCAGTCCCAAAAACATCCTTTAATTCTTATTACATGATGATATAATTAACGTTAGTAACAAAACACAAACTCAATTATTCAAATTAAATTGATCAAGATCAATTTCTTTAAAATAAAAAATATTCATTATCAAATTTAATTACCAATGATCTAGCCCAATTAGTGTTATTAATATTTAATCCAAACTATTTTAATTTCTTTCAATTATTACATTGTTATTACAAAAAGAAACATAAAATAAGATATCCGTAAGCATCACATGAACAATCAAACACTACCATAATGATCTAACATTCATAACAAGATCAATTTAAGTCATGGTCATATTTATAATAAATTTCTTTTTTCTTTTCTTTTTTTCAAAGGTATCCACATTCTAAACCCATAAAATTAACTTATTGATATAAAAATGGAATGGAAGGGAATTAAAACCCCTAATTATTCAATCTACTCTATATATTAATTTTCAAATTAATAATTAATAGAAACTATGGAACTCGCAAGTAATTAATTCATCATCTCCCAAATGTTAATGTCAAGATTTACAAGAATATTATCATGGATAATAAGTACGTGATATATCATATAAGAAGATTACCCATTTTTAAAACCAATTGAGGCATTAATCACTGCAATGCCAAAATGCAACTGTTTTAAAGTCATTTTGCAAAGCCTTTGGGATGCATTGAAGTTAATTTCTATTCAAGAGATTAATCTCTTATAAGAGGACCCAAGAATAGAATGAATTCATTTATGGACATGGTGTATCCACCTATGAAGGATGAAAAAGGTGAACAATGAATCTGCCTATAAATAGGGAGTATCCACCTAAGAAGGATGATAGAGGTGACCAAAAAATCCACCTCTAGATAAGGTGTATCATCTTAAGATCCAAGCAAAATCACCTATGGATGATGATGACGAGAATGCTGAGACAAGGAAACTCATCTATCTCTAAACATAGTGTAGCCACCTATGGACATAGCGTACTTGCCTCTAAGACAAGTGGATCCACCTATGAAGGATGACTTGACTGGATGGACAAGACACTAGAGTACAACGTCCTAAGGATTAAGGAGAGCCACCCCTAAGTAAAGCAGATATGCTTAAGGACTGGTGAACAACCCTACGAAAAAGGACAACACAAAAATCATATAGAGATGGACTAAGATGGATAAAAGACAATCACAAGTATGCACAAGAAGTAACTCTAGGCAACACAAACCTAGATTAGTTAAGTGGGATTATAGACGTAGTGTAGGCCCACCACCCAATTGCTTGGGTTAATACTCCTCAATACTTGGGTGGAACACCCTTTCTCGTGAAGGTATATAGGTAAAGATCCATGACATAGGCTCAATGACATGGGCACACCTTCTTTCTCTCCTTGAGAATTGTCGAAGTTCACCCGAAGATCTCTATCTTAACCTAAGAGAGTACATGGTATGTAACTTTGAGGTATGATACACATCCATTGCACTACACTAAGCTACGACTGATAGGTCCTATGCTAGGTTGATACAAGCTTGCTAGCGAGTCCTCTAAACACTAGGAGGGTGCATGAGGAACACCCATGAACACCAGCCCATCACAAGCATGGGTTGGGAACTTCCAGCAAGAAAGCTCAAACCAACCCTTCACACCTAACTTGGAAACACCCAAGTATTAGCACTCTACTAGACATGAGGTGACTAGATTAGGGTACAAATTTCTTTCTCCTCCCTTTATATACCTTATCAGTTCACGTGGTTGAGGTCATCCCTTGGGATGATGAAATTCCCAAGCAGGCCTCCTAAAGGGAAGGAAATGCTAGGAATTTCTAATCCCCAAGCTCACACATAACAGAATAGGGAGAGCATACACCAATGAACCAATCCCAAATGCAAAAACTAAATTAATTGACCTTTTAGAAAATGAAGTGTGTCTAACTAGTATGAAAAATACCTTTCATGTAGGTCTTTGATTGATCATCTTTGTATGTAATGCCCTCAACACAAATATTTATTTTATTTTATTTTTGTTTCCAAAACAAAATTTCCATTTCCCTCTTTTCTGGTATAAACTAGAATAATAAGAAAAATAACAGGGAAGAGAACAACATATACATTTTTTTATTTTTTATTTTTTAAAGGGGGAAATTTCAATTAACATTTCCAGCTCAAGTTGAGAAAATGAGCAATACTTTTTGCCAAAACTCAAACAAATTTATCCAAACAACAAGAGGGTTTCAAGATTTAATTTGGATGAGGAGTTTTCTTTTGGGTTTTCATTTCATTTTTCCATTGTTGATTCTTGTTTTGGTTTTCTTTTCAAAGTCTCAACACAAAATGCAAGCTTTCAAACAAATAACCCATGGTTTTCATTGGATTCAAACAACATTTAAGATTTCAAATAGCATGAAGAGAATCTAATCTATCTTCAAAATGTACAAGCAAAGATAAGAAGAACCTGTTTTCTTCCTCCAAACCTTGAAGCCTTCAAACATGGAGTTCTCCAATTCCTCCATTGAATCCATCCCAAGCCAAAATCTCCACCTCCTTCACAATCCAAGTAAAACCACCAAAAAAATTCTCCATCCAAGTTGAAAACCCCCCTCCCTTCAAAATGAACAAAAATCCCCTAAAATAGAGTTTCCCCCAAATTATTCTCAAATTGAAATTGAAATTTTTATTTCCATTTCCAAATTCAAAAACAAATATCTTTTTTCCAAAAAGTCAACTATTTCCAAAAATCTCTTTTCTACAAAATCATTGCATTTTTTGAAACATTTGAACTTTAAATAACTTAAAACAAAATTCTATTTTCCAAATAAAATGTAATACCTTTTTAATTTTACTTTCTTTTTTTTTCTTTTCAATAAAAGAATTTAAAACTTTCAACACTTTTAATTCGAAAGAAATAACTTGATCAATTCACACAGTTAATTTAATTAATCAATAAAATAAATCTAACCCAAGATTAGATTATTTTATTAATTAAATTAAATTAATTAATAAAGTAAATAACATTCCTAGCATTACAACCAATTACATTAAAGCCACATATTAACAACACAAGCCATTATAACTTGAATTCAATTAAAGATCAAGGTGAACTGGGAAACATGAAACAACCAAACCCGACTACAACCCGACGACACTCGGTGTCTAGGGTAACGACTTGACACAGAAAACCTAGCTACTATCTCCCAATTAGTTTCCGTTGGTCAATGGGCATGCTCAAACCTGAAAACCAGGTGGAGTCGATGTCATATACCTGCCAACCTGCAACAAAGAGCATGTCGAACGTGCATATATACATAATATGATCAGACACACCGTGAAGAGGAAATCTCGGAATCGTAGGGCACTCACAAGCGAGTGATACAATCCCGTCCCCTTCACCAATACAATCTCACTAACTGACGCATCTAACATCAATAACATGATCAACAGCATAAAACATCGTTAAATCATATATCTTCTAAGTTAATCCAAATCATGTCGTAAAGATGGCATCAGAATAAAATCACATCAAAATATAGCTTCACATCGTTTAATTATTGCAATCAGAAGTAACCAAGTTCCAAATTCACATCATAACATAACAAAGCATTACAAGGAGAACACTGCTGAACAAAGAGCCAAAACAGAGGGGTGTTACATTGCATAAGATAAGTTAGTAGTTTAATACACTAGTCTTGGACAAACGATAAAAAGTTGCAAAAGAAGATGATTTGATGCCAAAAATGATGAAAAGAAAATGAAGGTTAGGTCAAGAGGGATTGGAACACTTACCCCAACGGTAAAGTGAAGCCCTCAGAGAAATTATTTTGGAAAATAAAACTATAAAGTGATGTAAAAAATTCTACCATAAATTGATTTTTTTACACCTTTCTTTTTTTGTTGATGTATAGAGTAGAATCACATAAGAACTGAGCAGATCTGCTCTTGAAGGTTGTGTAGCTGCCTGTCTACAAGGTAACTTGTGTACGTGGCATATTCACATCTGAAGACTTCACAATCACCCTTGAAGATTGTGTATTCACCCATCCACTAATGGATTCGTGTATGAAGATATGAGTCTAAATGTGAAGCATAGATGATTGTTTGAAAACATAGTTGCCTCTAAAACTCAGTGTATACGATTGTCTACAAGTGAGTTCACCTCTTAAATCCTATGTTTAAATTGAAGGCACAAACACCTGTCGAATAATGTAGATGCCTTTGTAACTTAACGTATTTTCCATCCTTCAAGCGCATTCACATCTAAAAGTTCATGTATAAAGTGAAAGCGTAGACACCTGTTGGATAATGCAAATGCCTTTGAAACTTAAATGTATTCACCTACCTACAAGTGCATTCACCTTTGAAAGTTCAGGGATAAAATAAAGGCGCATACGTTTGTTGGATAACACATATGCCTCTATAACTATTCATAGCTGTCTATTCATACATGCATATACCTTTGAAGTTTTTGGATATTGTCAATTGTTATAGTTTACACAATTACCTGTCTAGAAAGGCAGAGATGCCCTTGCATCTACCCTATACACCTATGAAGCTTATTCGCCTCTATACCAAAATTTTTGAGCTACAAATCAAAATATCAACAACAAACAAGTTAAAGGACCCATGACGTGGGTTCCACCAAGCATGCCAAAAATGTGTGCAATGAATTTATCTACTTAAAATAGAAGGAAAAAGAAAGAGACCAAGCAAAGATAAATCACAACAAAAGACTTAGTATTAGGGCCTAAAGTTGAAGCTCAAACCTACAAATCAAAATACTAAATGATACTATGATGAGCTTGTTGATTCATTTGCCCCTTCGATCAGTTGCTTTATGTGCTCCTTCAAGATTTGGAAACATAACGGCTTGATTTTTCTTGATTTTGGATGCAATTGTGGATGCAAAATGCCTATAGTATCAAGGTTGGCTATGGAGGTTGTGAGAGAACTTGAAGGCTCAAGAGCTTGAGATGTTAGTATGAATTGTGAAAATGACTAAGTCATTTTGGTAGTCATTAGAAGGGGAAAATGATGAATGATCGAGATTAATTCAAAGGGGAAGATCCAAGGCATCTCAACTCATGAGAAGATGGCATTTCTTACCCTAGGGAAGAGTGGGAAGGTGACATGGAGGTGAGGTGGAGCTTAGGTGGAGGTACATGATGTACCTAGGGTGAAGTGAAAAAGGGGTTAATTATCTCATCCTCCCAAATCATGGGGAGGATGTGACAAGAGGGAATTAAAATTCTCTTTAAATCTTCATAGGGAGTAGAGAGGAATTAAAATTCTCTAGAAACCTAAGGAAGGCAATTTGTGGATGTGGGGATAGATAAATTGAATTAAAATTCATGGAGGAAATAAATAGGAATTAAAATTTGGAAAGGATAAAAAGCATAGGGCTAATGCGAGGTGGCTGACTTGAAAATGCGCTGGGCGATTGGCATTGTGGGATTCTAGATTAGGATTAATTAATCAAAAATTAAGGTTGTGCAAATGATTAATTAGGTTAATAAAGGGGTTAGGATCAACTTGCAAGTTATGGAGGATGTGACATTAATCTTCATCAAGGATATGCACATCCTAATTAGGGATTAGGCCAACTAATCGAGATTAGAAGAAAATTATGAAGGATGTGATGTTTGGAGGGGGAAAAGGGTGTGATGAATTAAAAATTAATTTGATTGATATAGACTAAATGACTAGATTAAATAAATTGATTTATTTATTTATTCTAGAGAAGAACTGTTGAAAGGGTAAAGCATTTAATTAAATACTTTAAGGGACATTAGGAAAATAACAAATATTTATTAAACAATAGGGACATTATTTAATTAATGCAAGTGGAGGAGGAAATAGATGAAATAAAGGATGGATTTTACCTTATCTATTTCCTCAATTCAAAGTGCTAAACATGATGTTCTCTATCCACTAACATTTTTTGATCTACTTAACTTTTTCTTGTTCAATATTTTTAACGAAAAGTGATGTATTTGTGGAGTAATTGGAGGATTGGTCCTACGTGTAGCACACAACATCATTCCGCTTTGTGTCATTTAAGTAATGCAAATGGAGGAGGAAATAGATGAAATAAAGGATGGATTTGACCTTATCTATTTCCTCAATTCAAAGTGCTAAACATGATGTTCTCTATCCATAACATTTTTGATCTGCTTAACTTTTCTTGTTCAATATTTTTTAACGAAGTGATGTATTTATTAGGTAATTGGAGGATTGGTCCTACGTGTAGCACAACATCATTCCACTTTGTGTCATTTCTGAATAATTAGCGATGGTAGGATGCGTCCCTCACATTCCGAATAATTAGCAGAGAATTACTAATTTTTGTAAAGTCCATTCCGCACTTTGGTACATCTATATATATATTTTTATTAAATTGAAAGATATTCAATAAAAAATATTATTTGTTAATATGGAAGGAATAATATTTATTTAAAAAGATAAGAGTATATTTTATTTTATTTTATTATTAAATATATTATATTTATTTTATTTCTTCACATAGAACTTTCAATACTTAATTATAATTTTAAAATTATAAAATGTTAAGAATGTATTTTTGTTAATATATTTTAAATTGTATTAATATTTTAAAATATATATATTTAATTTAAAAATATTGAAATTTACAGTAAAAATATTATTTTTATTTATTTTTATTTTTTAAATTTTAATCTATTTTTAATATTTGATAAAATTCAATATATTTATATTCTCTTTATAAATTAGAATTTTTTTATACATTTTATTTTACAAAATCAAAATTAAAATATTTAAAATATCAAAAGGAAAACATAATATAGTTATCTTAAATATATCCATCTAAAAAGATATCAATATTAAATTAATATATTTATTGAAGTGTTTACATTATTTAAATAAACTAGAATACCTATATTTAAAAAATATATATATTGTACGTGGAGAGATATCTTTTGGAGACACCTATAATATAAATAAAAGAAAATAATCCTTAAAAAGCTCTAAAGTAAAAAGTAAAATAACTCTTAAGTAAATAAAATCACCTAAGAATGATAAAATAACCTAATTATCATATTAATTGAATTTTATTTACAACTATTTTCATTTTTGTGAATTTTATTTACATTTTTAAAGAGAATACTTGTTAACCCACCAAAAAACGAAAAATATATGTAATCACCATGTTTTAAAATAGAAAAAAATAACATTAATTATTTTTGAACAATAAGTTGGTAACTATTTTTACCTAATTATATATTTTGTATTTAAATGGATCATTAAATATACTAAAACATATGTATTCAAAAATATGTTTAATAAATTTATAAATTTTCTTTAAATGATCTATCAAGTTTTAATCACACTAATATAATGTATTAGTATATCATGTAATGAAAACATATTAGTTTAATTAAAATATATCATTAAATTATAAAGGGTAGTGTACCATTTTTTTCAATTAAGTTTAAAACTACACTTCCTTTTTTCATTTCTCTAGTTATATTATTAGTCTATTTTATCCTTCTAATTTCTTTTGTGATTTAATCCTATTCACTGCTCCTTTTAACTCTACTCTCCTACCCTTGCTTTTTTTATTCTCTTTCCACCTCCCTTCCTTTCAAAAGGTTCCATGTGCAATCTATATCCTTCCAATCCTCTTCTTAATGCATCCATAATTGTAATCATAGATTGAACTCTAATTTTTATATTCATATTAGGGTTAAACTTAAAGTGATTATTATATTCTTATTAGGGTTAATCTTAAAGTGATTATAACCATTAATCTATATTTTGGGGCAACCCATATTATATTAAAATTGAATGTAACCCTAATTAGATTAAAACTTTATTCTAACCCTAATCCTACCCTAACCATAATTCTAACCATGGTCCACTCCCTATAAATTATTATATTTAAAATATTATAATAATATATTCAATCTATTACTAAATGAACCCTAACCCTAACGAAAATATAAGCATAATTAAAGGCTAACCCCATCCCTAACCCCAAATGAAT
This sequence comes from Sequoia sempervirens, assembly GCA_007258455.2. Lineage (NCBI taxonomy): Eukaryota > Viridiplantae > Streptophyta > Pinopsida > Cupressales > Cupressaceae > Sequoia > Sequoia sempervirens. The sequence goes on along the minus strand of VDFB02221999.1, from coordinate 3,741 downwards.
CATAATGTCAAACCTAACCCTAATCCTTATTGAATTGTAATAGTAATTGTAACACTATACAAACCCTAACCTTAATTCATCCTAGAACCCTCATACTAATCTAACCCTAACCTTGCAAATTGTAATTCTAATCCTAATTAAACATAGCAATAATTATAAACCTATAAGAACCCTAACCTTAATTCATCCTAGAACCCTAACCCTAATTAAACCCTAACCTTGCAAATTGTAATTCTAATCCTAATTAAACATAGCAATAATTATAAACCTATAAGAACCCTGACCTTAACTAATCATAGAACCCTCACACTAATCTAAACCTAACCTTAACCATAATTGAACCATCAACCTAATTAAACTTTAACCCTAATTGAACCTTAACCTTGACAAAATTGTAATTTAAAAATATTGAAATTTAATTTAAAATATTATTTATTATTTATTTTAATTTATTTAGTTTTAATCTATTTCAAATATTTAATAAAACCGAATATATTTATATTCTCTTTATAAATTAGAATATTTTTTATACATTTTATTTTACAAAATCAAAATTAAAATATTTAAAATATCAAAAGGCAAACATAATATAGTTATCTTAAATACATCCATCTAACAGGGTATCAATATTAAATTATTATATTTATTCAAGTGTTTACATTATTTAAATAAAATAATTTAAAAATATTGAAATTTAATTAAAAATATTACTTTTTATTTATTTGAATTTATTTAATTTTAATCTATTTCAAATATTTAATAAAATTGAATATATTTATATTCTCTTTATAAAGTAGAATATTTTTTTATACATTTTATTTTACAAAATCAAAATTAAAATATTTAAAATATCAAAAGGCAAACATAATATAATTATCTTAAATACATCCATCTAAAAAGATATCAATATTAAATTATTATATTTATTCAAGTGTTCATATTATTAGTATTATTGCAATGAGTAATAAATAAAAATTATTAATTTAAGTATTTAAAAATATATATATATATATAAAAATATATTTTTAATAAAATTTAAATATTTTTAAATTAAATATTATTTTTTAAAAATATATTAACAAAAATACATTCTTAAATACATTTTAATTAGTTATACATTCTTAACATTTTATAATTTTAAAATTATAATTAAGTATTGAAAGTTCTATGAGAAGAAATAAAATAAATATAATATATTTAATAATAAAATATACTCTTATCTTTTTAAATAAATATTATTCCTTCCATATTAACAAATAATATTTTTTATTGAATATATTTCAATTTAATAAAAAATAAAATAAAATATAATCAATATTTTTTTAAATAAATCATATCCTCCTATATTACATATTTTTCACCCACTTGCAATGCGATACAAGAAATTATGGACAAGTTTTTGCAGGTCCAATTATGCGTTGGCAGAAACAAGGAAGGGAAGGCTTAAATATCAAAGTTTCCAAAGCCTTCGGTTGATTTGATGTTTGCACGACACGCATGGATGAAGGCATAGCATGTCATCCATCCCCCAGTGCATTCTTGGGGTTGGATAGACAGGGCACTGGCTATGTAGGTGACAATTTGCACCTTGCATGGATGTATGTGGGTATGGATCTTTAGCGTTCTTATTCATGTGCAATTGCATACGAAAAGTATTCTTCATGTACAATTTCTGCCTTCCGTATTTAGTGGCGACTGCACAGTAAGTACGCCCATTTTATTCATGGCATTTCACGCCATACTTTCCCCTGCCTTACGCTTTTTTTTATATCTTTTTTAAATTTCATTTTTAATAACATGTAATGTTTTTATAAAAAAAAATTAGCCCGATGTTACATATTTAATTTGATTCATATTTGAGTGGTATTTTGCCACCGGTAAGTACACCCATTTTATTCATGGCAATTCACGCCATACTTTCCCCTCCCTTATGCTTTTTTTTTTATCTCTTTTAAATTTCATTTTTAATAACATGTAATGTTTTTATAAAAAAAAATTTAACATATATATTTTTTTATATTTAATTTGATTGATTAATAATTGAAGTTTTTGTTAATGTTATTTTTTTTTATAATAGATTTTTTTATAAATAATTTTTTTTTTAATGATATTTTAGATTTTATTTTGTATATAAAAAATAAAGAAAAATTAATATAGATTGTATATAATACATAAATTTTAATTAATATAGATTGTATATAATAATTTAACTATAAAAGAATGAATTAAAATAGTTAAATTATTATTTTAGGAGTTTAAAAAATTAAATGTAAAATAGTAAGAGTGTTTAGTTTTTAAGGATTAATGTTGAAGAATAAGTTTAATTAAGGTTATGGTTGGAGTTTAATTAAGGTTAAACTATTCACTTAGGGTTAGAGTTCAATTAGTATTCAATTTGGGTTAGGGGTCAATTAGGGTTACAATTCAATAAGGGTTTAATTAAGGTCTGGGTTAAGGTTAGTCTTAAATTAGGACTAGGATTGGAATTAGGGTTCAATTAAGATAAGGGTTATTGTTTATTTTAGGGGTAGGGTTCAATTAGAGTTCTCTAGGGTTTTGATACAATTAGGGTTAGGTTTCAATGATACCTAGGGTTACAATTACAGTTCAATTAGTGTTAGAGTTAGGGTTATAATACGATTTCAATGAGGTTCAGGTCAAGTTTAACTAGTGTTAGAGTTAGGGTTGCAATGGCACCTTGAGAAGGATATCTCTCGACGTACTTTACATATATTTTTAAAATATAGGTATGCTAATTATATATTGCATTATATTTATATATTAATTTAATTTTTATAATATGTGTTAAATATTTCTCAAATTAATATTTTCCCTCTTAAATTTTATTATATAATATCATAATTATATATATATATATAAATAACATTTTCTAAATTTAATTTACATTATATAAAATATTAAAAAATAATTTGACATTATATAAATATAAAATATAATAAATGCATTTAATTTTTTTTAAATATAAATGCTATTTTTTAAAAATATAAATGTGATCATATTTTCCATCCTTTTTAACAATTATGTTTTAAATTTCTTAAACTAATATTTTCCCTCTCTTAAATTTTATTATATAATACTATTATAATTTTTATATATAATTATATAAAATTTATATTACATCTAGTAATTATGTGTTGCATTATATTTACATGTTAAATTAATTTGTATTATATAAAAATTATTAATTATAATAATTTTATATTTATATTTAATAATTTTAACTATTAAATATAATATATAATAATATATATTTATAATAAATATATATTACCTTATAATATTATATATAATAAATATAATATTTTAAAATTAAATTGACATTATATAAAATATTAAAAAATAAATTATAAATTGACATTATATAAATATAATTAATTATTTTTAAAAATGGATATCTTAATTTTAATATTTACCTAAGAACTAATACTAAAACAAGTAAATAAATAAAAATAGTTCTTTAAAGAAATATAAAATAACAGAAATAAAATAACTTTTAAATAAATAAAAATATTCTTTAAATAAAATAAAATAATTTAAAAAATTAAAATTTATGTATTATAAACAATCTATATTAAATTTTTTTATTTTTCATATACAAAATAAAATCTAAAACATTATTAAAAAAATTATTTATAAAAATTCTATTATCAAAAAAACATTTAACATTAACTAAAACTTCAATTATTAATCAATAAAAAAAATAAAATTTATAAAAACATT
>VDFB02221998.1:0-10042 GCA_007258455.2 Sequoia sempervirens | reverse complement strand
AAATTTTCTTTCTGCGATAGAAAACAAATAGTGATTGATGGTAGATCAGATTGATATGGTATCGAGCTAGATAAATTTGTGTATTGGTTTGCCTGATAGGATTGATTGGGTGATATGGGTCTGTGATATGATGCACTGGTATGAGTCACTGATATCGGTCACTGATATCGGTCACTGATATAGTTCACTTGATATGGGTTACTGATATGGGCCATTGATATGGGTCACTTGAGATGAGTCACTGATATTGGTCACTTTGATATGGGTTGCGATTACATGCTGTGAGGCATTGATAGATAGAGAGATTTTGATTGAGTTTTTCAAAATCGAGGTGTGTCGAGACCACACAGAGATCTTGGGGCAGGAGATAAGACTTCCATCACAGAGGCCAACCCTATTAGGGGGCTCTGATATTTTTGATGTATCATTATTGATTCATTCACACATCTCGATGTCTATTATGTTTGGAGCATGTACGTTATTTTGGTCATATCTCATGTATCTCTTTGGAATTTTAGCTTCATTGGACATTGGACATTTGTATTATTTTTGATGAGTAATGATATGCAACGGCGATGATTTGTGATGATGTGATGTGCATTTATGATGTGATATGCATTTTTTTTTCTATGTGTTATGGATTTTGATATGAATTTTAATGATTTGATGACTACCATGATTTGCAGGATGATTCGATATGATGTTTTTATGATGATGATGATGACTGATGATGTAGACTAATGATGTCATGTAGGTGGATGACTTATGAAAATGATATGAAAATGTATATATGGAGTATTTGTTTTTTGAATGTTCAAATGTAAGATGATAAAGGATGACAAATGAATTTGCAAAATGAAAAGATATGGAAAATGATAGGATGATTAACGATACGATATGAATGTAATGTTCTATAAGGATGATCAAGTGAAATGATAAAATGAAATGCAATGATAATGACATGTATGAAAATGATAAGTGATATGAAATGAACTGCATGGTAAGATATGATAACGAAAATGATAATGAATGAAATAATAGTGAATGTATAAAAGGAACATGAAATGAATATGAAAATGATAAAGTGTTAATGAGATGAAGATGATAGAGAAACTAAATGATATGCAAATGAATGATAAATGATAAATGATAATGCAGGTGAAAGGTGATGATGAAACAAATGTTCAAATGTCCTCCACAAGCAGTCCAAAGAGACATGACATCCATTGATGTGATTATTATCCTTTCAAAACTCGGGTGCAAATCCACTATGCAGGTATGTATAAATGATCTAAAATGAAATGCAACTAAATGAAACTGACCATTTTGTTGAGCTTATTGGTATATTTTCTGGAATCATCATAGAGCGCTTTTAAAATGTTGGAAGTATGTACAAGCATCAGAGGGGAAATTAGCACCAATGATGACCTGAGTACAACTTTCATGATTTTTGATATAGCAAGTGAACACAAGCATCTAGGTATAATTGAACCGAGATGACCTGAGCATTTCTTGCATAAACAGACAAAGACTAACCACTATCTGATGCAAATTTGGAACTGTCATCAATGATAAATCATCACGTCTCATGACATATTTGCAACCGATAAATGATTAACCTCCAGACAACAGACAAAGAAAAAATCATCCTCTTTCCTCGCCACTCTAGTTCAGTACATCATCGAGTTTGCTCCAGAGAAATGATATCGAAAATTAAACAACCATTATTCAAAAATGGACTACTGTGATTCCAAACATTAATTCAGATTTAGAGATCATCCAGATATGAGTCATGATAAGGTACGCAACTGAAAGCTACTGTGATATGGATCAATGGTTGGTTGTTTTAGTTTGAGTTGGTTGTTTTGTTTTGCGTGATTGGCTTCGATGTCATTGTCTTACCGTTTGAAAGTTGATTGCCCCCAATATGCCCCACATTTGCCCTAGGTATCGACACAACTTGTTGAAGTGAATAATAATCAAGCCATGATAAGACATTATCGCTCGAGGCAAATGATGATAGCATGGTGCTGGTGTGACCCTAAGATGATGGAAAAGATGCATGAAAAAGAAGGATGAAAATTTAAATGCAGAACATGAACTAATAGATGGAGAGCTACAAATAGCGTCTGTTTGCCAGATTTTCACTATTTATTTTTATTGCATTTTTCTTGTCAATAGATTCCGCTGCTTTCACCCTATGACATTTTCATTTATTTTATTTTTGAATTTTTGAATTTTGATTTTTTTTGACTTTTGAAATGTTTCTGATTTCGATTTTGAATGTTTTTGATGTTTTGGATTTTGAATGTTTGATTTTGGATTTTTGAAATGTTTTAATGTGTCAAAGGATGAAAATTTGAGTAGCCTTTGTGCTAGAGACCAATGACAAGGGGAAAACCAAGTCTAGGTGCAAGGAGATAGATGGGATTGATGGATGAAAGGGTGGGTCATGGGATAAGGGATAAAATGCTCATGATATATGGATGGATGGAAAGGATAGGTCATAGTGAATGGAATGGATGTATGCATCATAAGAGGATGTGATTTCCAAAGACTATGTTGCGTAGGAATAACATGCCCCATTCTAGGTACAAGACTTAGGATTTTTCATGACAAAAATTATGGCAATAGGATAATGATATGATTGGTTTAGATTGGATGAGGTATGTCAAGAGATACCCAAAACATGTTTCAACCTTTGGCCCTATATCTTCATCAAGATCAAAAGGAGAATGGTGGATAAGTGGACTCAATCTGATAAGTATGTATGAATGGACTCAATATGATGGCTAAAGATGGTAGGTAGGATGGAAATGATATGACATGAAAATGATAGGTTGGATAGATAAGACATTGTGCCCCCAAGTGTAAGTGACATAGAAGATCAACCTACACATGACGCCTATTTGCTAGGTTTTCATCATGGTACTTATCCAGGGAACCTGTTTACCATGTTTTCACCATTGGACGAAGGTATTTCTCTTTACTTTTCTTTTTTGATTTTTTGATTTTTTTGACTTTTTAAATTTTTGACTTTTGGATAGGAGGGAATATGGATAGGAGGGACTCAAGTGTCTAGTTCCATGAAAGGTGATAGTCCCACTAGATAGATGTCCTTGCATGGACCATGTCAAATGCCATTATGCTCATAGATGTTGGTAAGGGATGACATGAAAGGGATGAATTAGGTAGATGATGGATTATGAAAGTTTTATACAAGAATGGATGGGGAATAGTGGATGATGATGTAGATTATGTACAAAAGATGATAGGGATTATATGGGACTTATGAAAAAGATGAATGGGGAGACTTAGCCAAAAGTATGGACCATAGGAAGGTGGTGGGGGAGATATGTAGGATAATGAGTGAAGGATGAGGAGATGGAGGTATGTGGAATTTTTGTGAAATGGAAGGGAACCATGACCAATGGAAGAATGGAATAAGTGGAAGGATAAAGGGTGGAAAATACATTAGACTTAGTATTTTTATGATTTTTAGTTTGCTTGTGGGTTTTAGGAATTTGAGACTTTTGAATGGAATGAGAATGTAGGATGGAAGTGGATGGTTGGGATTTTTGTGATGTAGATGCCTCGTTTGACTTGCTTTCATTTTTCTTAGGTACCCAAACCAATTTAGTTTTGGCCTTTACTTTTGGAGGTATGGGCTTATATAGCTTTTTAGATGTATTTTGCTTTGAATTTTTGTATTGATGTCCTAAGGCATGAGAACCCTTAGAATTTTACTTTATAGGTAGAAAGTAATTGAAATTATTGCTTTTGGAACCTGCTTACTATGAAGCTTCATGTTTATACAATGTGCATTGATTGGTCAAGATTAAGAATGCGTTAGGCATTTATGGATGAGTATATGATTCTCAATGGGGATACATGCCGTATGAAGCGGAGTGCGGTGATTTCAGGGATGGAGGGATTGGCCAGGAGCCAGCCAAATGGTGGTAGAGTTGATGGTGGAAGGTGCATGGTCACATGCTTTTGACATTTGTAGGATGATGGAGGTGGAATTGCAACATATGTCTTAGGGATATGATAGGCTTTATGATGGAAAGTGGACTTAGGATGCATGGAGGAAGTACCAACATCTTTAGGTTGTTGTCCTTGGGGTGTATGTCCAAGGCCATAAGAGCGTGGAGGGACTTTGACATGGATGGGATCCGAAATACTTTGTTCATGAAGGTCTAGACTTTTACCTTGGTGGTTCATGTTTTGGAGTGTGCAATGGACAATGGAACCAGGTGTAGGTGAAACACTAGACATGAGTTCCTTATTGGATGGAGAAGATAATGGTTGTTGTTCGAAGGGGGAACATTCATGAATGAGGGTAGAAAAACCAATAGGATATGATGGAGGGCTTGCAATAGGGTCAATAATGGGTGATGGGGGATCATTAGGATTTTGATTAGAATTATGTTCACTTAGATCCAAGGTATTTGTTTGATCTTCTATGTGTGCTTGGGAGGCACTTGTCTCATCAAGGGAAGTGAATGTTGATGGATCATGGATAGGACTAGGTGGAGGTGAATTTGGAATATCTTTCTCATGGATGGGTATAGGATCAAGTTGCTCTTGGATAGGCTCTTCATCATTATGGATATCATCTTGATCATAAAAACGATATAGATTATGGATGGGTTGGATGAAAATGATTTGATCTTGATTAGGACTAGGGCTTGATGTTTCCACATGCTTGGGAGTAGAATCTTGATATAACTCTTGGGTTGTTTGAATGAAATTGCAAGGGGATGACTCTTGAAGAGACTTGACATGTTCTTGATGGTCAACGACATATGAGCATGAAAGAGGGTGACTTGGACTTATGACGAGAGACTCTCGAATTGGCTCAAGGGGTTGTGGATGACATGGTTGACTTGAAGGACTTGGCATGATGTTTGAGGACTCTTTGGTATGTTCAAGTATATGTGTTGAATGACATGGCGACAATCTATTCCTTGCTTGTAGTCCTTGGATCACATCCTTTGGAGGTGTAGGGGTGGATTTAGGCAATTCCATGGGTTTACTTTTGAAAAATTTGTACCATGGAGGTGATGTATTGGCAAGTGGATTAGAGGATGGTAAGGGTAATGAAGGGGTTAATGGGTTGGAAAGTGTAGGGACCATTGGATTAGGACTAGGACATGGTGGCTTTAGGATAGGTTTTTGATTGGATAGTGATATGATATACTTAGAGGGTGCATAAACTAGATTAGTGTTCCCCTTGTCGAATGGAACATGAGAATTGAAAGGCTCTTGATTTTGCTGCCAAGGTTGACTTGGGCTCCTATGTTCTTGCAGTGATAAGGGTGGATGTGTTGATGTGGCATTGACATGCAAAGAAGTGAATGGATTAGATTGGTATGAGGTGGAAGGGGATGACACATTAGGTTGAGGTGGAATTGGTTGATAATGAATGGATAGGGGATGATGTTGTGGTTGTTGAATTTGAAAAGTATCAATGAAATGATTGGCTTGAGCTAGGTGTTGGATTTGAGGTGATTTGATTTGTTGAAAATTTTGGAAGAGGGTTTGGAGGCTTTGTATGGTTTGGTGGTCTAGGGGTTTGGGTATTTGGTGAAGTGTTTGAAGAAGGTTTTGAAGTTGGGATGCTAGGGCTTTGTGTTCAAATATGGGCATGGTGTCACACATGTGTGTAAGCTCTTGTACACCGATTTGTTCCTCCAAGTATGCAACATAGTTCATGTCATCATTAGAGGTGGTAGGAGAAGCCCCTCGAAGTTTGATTCTATGTTCTGGTTTTGTTTCATGATTTGATCTAGAGAAAGGGACTCCTTGAATGATGATCTGAGGCTTAGGTTTTGTTTCATGATTTGGCCTAGAGGGATAGCCCCCTTGGGTTATGATTTTGGGCTTATGATTAGGATTGGGCTTGTTTATGATTATGACCATTTTGACAAGTGGTGATGGTGATGATGTGGAATGATTAGATTGGATGACTTGATTGATTAGGATGAAATAGATAGGACCTGATATGGAAAACTCTTAAGTGGCTTTCAGTTGTTGTTCTTCATGTTCCTTTTGGATGATCTCTTTATCTAAATTAATGTGATGGAAAACACAACAAACATTTTTGAAAATAGTTGTTCTTAAAGCCCTATACTAACATGAAGTGTTTGATCAAGAAATGTTTTTCATCAAATGTTTTCACAGGTTTTTCAAATGAAAGACAGTTCAGACAGACTCACTCTTAAGTGCTCAAGTAGGTTATTCTAGTAATCAACAGCCCACATCTTAGAACTGTGTCGACTCACACAACCGTGTCACCCCTGAAGGGGCGCCCATGTTTTTATCTTTTCCAGGCGCGTACTCAGAGTTACAAAAGTGGATACCGGATCCCCTGAGCAAATGGTCCTTGGCAGTTATATGGTGAGTATCTTGGGGGCATATTCTTCCCTCCCCTTGCACTATGATTATCAAAATGTTTGGCAACTGACTCGGCTGGCTAGTACACTAGGTTCATAGTAAGGATTTCCGTTCGGTGCGGACAATAATAAACTCCCTCAGGAGACCTCCCAACCTTTAGAACAAAGGCTTTGGGGATGGTTATCTTGCACACTACCGGAAAAAGAGGGTTTCCCCAAATTCGCTTTAAATTTTATAGTGGGGCGGAATAGTCTGACTTTGGCTTGAACCCACTTGAGTTGTTCCTCTTGGGTGATTACTTTTTCCCACAAGAGCAGACTCTCTAAAAGGTTTTATCAAAGCTTAAAAATGCATAAAATAGAATAGATGAGTTTGGCATTTTGATCACCCAGTTAAAGGGAGAGCATAGGCCTATCACCGTTTAAATCAAAGCAAGCAAGAGTTCATTTTTAAGCCCAAATAAATAGTTTTCTATGCTAGGTGAAGATATTGCTTCACAAAAACATGGAGTTCCTTTTAGTCCCAAAATAAAAGTGAAGCGACTATCCTAGGATTGGTTGATTTTGAATTATGTGACTACCCTAGGATTGCTTCATTCTTTTAAAGTTATTACTATCCGCGGTTGCATCGGATTCAGTCAAATTAAATTACAAATTACAATTTGCAGCCTTTTTCAAAAGTGCGCTATAACAGACATCAGAAGCGCTGTAGGAATCTTCAAAGGCACTGTAGGAATCTTCAAAGGTGCTGATTGATCCCAATGATTTTCCAGCTCCGTATGATTCACCTACAAGATAAAATAAAATGATATTGTAATGCAGCCAAAAAAAACTAAATAAACTCATCAAAAAAAATTGCAATTTTAGAGACATGTTTTTGGCATAGCCGAATTAGATTTCAGTATTTGATGATTTTATTGATCTGAAAAATGAAAACTCAAAGAAGAGATCCATGTTAATTTTCTAAGAGCTTTCCAGAAATGTAAAGAAGTTAGACAAATTCTTTGTTTTGCTCTTAGAAACGCGGATTTATGGAAACCATATAGAAAATGAAGATCAGATTTTTTCGCATTGTATTTGACCTCTAAATTAAATCTGTAAAACATAGACCCCCATTAAAATTTAAAGATCTTTCCGAAAATGTAAAGTTTTTTGAAAAATTCACTGATTTGCGTCCAGAAGACCAATTTTATGAAAAAACATAAAATTACGATAACTTATACAAAAACAATGATACACCCTCGATTTTTTTTTTGTAGCCTCTTGAGATGATGCAAAAGACGCTGTAAAAATATTGTAGAAAAATTCGCAGCTGTGTAGAAGATATGAAGAAATTGGTAAAACTTGCAGTTTTTTTCCAAAAATTGTCAGATCTGCATCAAAAAATCAATAAAACCTGCAAGTAGATATTAAAAACGGGGCAAGGAGCCCCACGGTGGGCGCCATTTTAATGTGTGTGAGAAAAATTGGATCAAATCGTAATTAAAATCAACACATGTTAATAAAACATTAAATCGAAAAGCTGAAAGAAAGAAAACAAAATGTGCAAAACCGTAACAACATCCTTTCGAAATCGTTTTATCCTCCTCTATCTTCACCGTTTTGTTGCTTTGAAATGGCTCTCAGATCAGCAGATAGAGCTCAACAAAATGACAGCATGAAGAACGAGATTTAAAATGCATAATATGCAACATCTATGCTAACATGAAAATGGGAATGTGATGCTGAAAATGATATGAGTGCATAAAGCTGATTGCATGAATGTGAGTATGCATATGTAAGTGCAGGCGTATGAACGTGGGTGATTATGCAGAATATAGGTGGATGATTAACCAAAGCTTGGATTTGCACGTGCTTTTATAGAGTTTTCAAACGAGTTTGATTGGCTGAATCGATCGACGGTCCAGATTAAGCTTGTTTTGAATGGACGGCGAGAGATTTTCGAGAGTGGACAAAAGAATGGAAGGTTTCCTTTCTTTTTATTGAGTTCGAAGGGAAAATTCCATTTTGAAGGATAAGATACAAATTTAGAAGGGCGAGTTAGCATGAGTTAGAATTTTGGGAAGGTGAGTTAATAATGAATTAAATAAATTAAATTTATTTAATTAGGAGTGAAGATGGAAATGGAAACCCACATAATTAAATAATTCATATTTAATTATGTTTAAAAATGAAATTAGAGTGAGGTGGAAAATATTAAATAACATATTTAATATTTTAAAATTTGAAAGTGGGATGGAGAATATTCCATTATTTAAATATTCAAAATATTTAAAGTTTAGAATAAAATGATAATTAAATATAAATAAATTATACAAATTTATTTAATTTAATTAAGTGGAGGGTAGAAATGTTAGCAATTAAATAAAATTATTTATTTAATTTAAGATAGAAGAATTTAGAAAAATGAACGATATAAATAAATAATTAAATTTATTTATATGTAGATGACATTAGAGGAATTAATTCAAATAAATCATATTTAATTAATTAACAAGCTTAATCATGACCATTTTTTAACATATACACTATTCATTACCATTGATGCACCCCCTATTTTTCTTTGTTTTAGAGGGTATAAGGAATAGGACGAAGGGTTGAGATTTTATGGTTTAGGATTTAAGTATAGTGTTGAGGGACAATGTTCAGGTTTTATTGTATAAGGCGAGGATATAGGGTATAGGGATGAGGGTTGATGGTGTAGGTTTTATTGTTTAAGGTATAGGCTTGAGGGTTGAGGGTGTAGGGTATAAGGTTGATGGTTTAGGGTTGAGTGTATAAGAATATGTTTTTAGGGTATACATATTAGAGTAACTATGATATTGAGTATAGGGTTTAGGGTATGGGTTTTTGGTATAAGTCATTAGGTTAAGGGTTTAAAGTCTAGGGTTTAAGTATAGGTTTGATGGTTGAGGGAAAAAGTTGAAGGTTTAGGGTATAAGGGTGGGGGTATACAGGTATAAGGGTGGGGGTATATAGTATAGGGATGAGGTTTGAGGATGTGGATTTTAAGGTTGAAGGTATAGGGTTGAGGGATGAGGGATTAGGGCTTAAGTATAGGGTTGAGAGTACATGGTATAGAGTTGAGGGTTGAGGGTTTATGGTTAAGGGATAATATTCACCTCATTGAGTGTATAAGATAAAATGTGTAGGGTATAGTGATTAGGGTTTAGGATATTGGGTTTAGGGTTTAGGGTATGGGTTGAGGGAAAAAGGCATAAGGTTAAGGGTTGAGATTGTATGGTTTAGGTTTTTAAGTATAGAGTTGATGTTAAATGTTCAAGGTTTAGGCTATAAGTTTGAGGTTATATGGTATAGGGATGAGGTTTGAGAGTGTATGGTTTAGGGTTTAAGGTATAGGGTTGAGGGTTGAGGGCTTACAATTGAGGAATAATGTTCATCCCGTTGAGTGTATAAGATTAAGTGTGTAGGGTATAGGGAGTATGGTATAGGATATTGGGTATATGGTATAGTGTATATGGATTGAGAGAATAAGGCATAGGGTGAAAGGTTGAGAGTGTATGGTTTACAGTTTAGGTATAGTGTTGAGGGATAATGTTCAGGGTTTAGGGTATAAGATTGAGGGTAGAGGGTAGAGGGTTTATAGTTGAGGGATGATGTTCAACCTATTGAGTGTATAAGAT